>JAAGAY010133925.1:136441-170415 GCA_011801015.1 Ardeotis arabs
TCCCCCCCCCCCGCTCTCCCCAGCTTCTGATGGTCCATTTGATCAGATTTCTATAAACACTTAAAACTCCGTCTGTCATGCAGCTAGGGTTTTATACTGCAACCCTCACATGATTATAAATTGGGTAAACCCCGCTAAATGATTTTAAACACGGAAATGTTTTGAACAGAGTAACTTACACAAATGGAGACAGGATACTTCCAAGTATGCCTTGACAGATTTATTATTCGTGAGTGTGCAGGTGCCTTTCAAATAGCTACGGGAAGGCAGCATTCAGAACACCTCCGTGCAGGAGGATCCCTAACAGGATGATGCTGTGTGCTCCAGACAGTGTTTTCAACATTACCTAAAATCCATCAAGACAAAAGAGAGACAAAACATTTGCATTCAACCACTTCAGAATTTCTCCCTTATTACCATAAATACCACAAACATTACCTGTTGCACATTCCTGATTTGATTTAAATGCAGTACTTAAGCTGATTAGAGAAATACGAGAATATGTTCAGCCCTCTTGAACCTGCATCCAATCCAAGAGGAACCTGAACTAAACTTTGTTTCTTTTGTTTAGAGTACTTCAAATAAGTCATTTTTGCACCATGGTATAGAATTTTATGAACCTCTACATGTATTCATTCTGCTCAGAAATTAGTCCAAAAGCCATGGAAAGGAAGTAGAATGGCTTGTCGTATGTCCTGTTGTCACAGGCTGAAAATAGGAATGGGTGCAATTAACATTATTTGAAAATTATTATTTGGTGACATTTGGTGGAACCAAATGTGCTATATTAGCAGTTAAAACAGTTGAACTTTTTCTTGCAAGAAGCACATCTTACTGTCAAATACTACTTGTTCAAAGATCAACAGAATGAAACTGTCTGCAAAATCAGCCAGGTCTAGATTCTGTCTCCAGCTCATAGCAGATCAAGCTGAGTCCAACATGAGTCTGTTGTGATCCTGGTTTGATCTGCATTTCTAGGGTAAAGCTCTAGGAGCTCTCTTTGTAGGATCCCAACATTTACTTGTAACACAGATTTCCAGGATGATGCCTCTATCTGAACAGAATATATGGTAAGTACTATACTTAATCTAGTAATGAGAAATTGCTTCTTGGAAATAATCACATTTACAGTAAAATTTGCTGCAGATAAATGATCACATAGATATTGGCCAAAGTAGTGGAGAATATATTTGTATTTTCTAATAAATGCTGTGTGACACAGTTATTGGTGTCTGCCGGAGCCCTATAAAGTTATTCAGCTGAGAATTGCTCTTTGTTCACTGAAGAAGATTTGGGAGTTTGATTATTTTAGTATGAGAGGAAGAGGATCCTTCGACTAGACTCTGTATATCTGAATATTTACCCAGATAATATTTAACCTGACAGAAATCTCATCCTTCCCTGTGCACTCTCCAGAACTTTTGAACCCTGTTCTTTGGTCATATCTTTCTTGTACATTGGACCCCAAATTTTATTTCTTATTTTCTCACTTGTTCTTTTTCCAGTGGCCACTCACCAGGTAATAACAGATGAATTCGGCTCCAACAGGGCACTCAGAAGTCTAGTCTCAATATCAAACCTGTATATGATAGCTGTGGAAAGCAGTCTCCTGGTTAATAGACGGCTTTGAAAAAGATGAACTGTGAACAAAATTTGCTCCTATTACTCTACACCCTGCAATACACTCCTCAGTCCTGCAATATGCCAAGCTGATAACGGTGTAACTATTCAGTCCTACCAACTCTTATGTCACAGGCAGCAGGGAAGCCTGAAAAAAAGAAGGAAATAACCAGAAATGAGAGGGATTCTCACCTTAAAAGTACAGGTAAGAGGAAATGACTGTGTAAGGAATTGAGACAGTGGTGAAGGGTACAAGACAAATTGCAGGGACACTGTGCACTGGATGCAGAAGCTGTGGGATGTATCTTATTCTCCAGAAAGGTATGTATGCCTGAAGTGTCATCTGCTAAAGTTCATGAAGAGAAGACCTTACTAGAGATGTGCCTGGAGGCAATGTTGAATGAAGACGTGGATTTGAGGAAACAGTGTAAGAAAAAGCAGACTGAATGGGCGACTGGGGATTCACAGACACTTGTTGAGTGAGAGGTCCTGTAAGAGAGAGCTCAGAGGAGACTGGTGAGTCAGGGAAGCCTGCAACAAAAAGAACACATGGAACAGCCTGGGAAAGAAAGAAAAGCTAAAGAATATGCTTGCCATCTGGGAGACTGAAAAAGTACAACAGACAAAACCAAAACAGAAGGTAGAAAGAAAGTGGAAAAGTTAATTCCAGCAAAAATTGTAGGAGACTAGGATCCAAAAAGGAATGAGAGTAGTAGAGGTTTGTGAATGGGAAAGAAGAAAAGGCAAGATCATCTGTGAATAGAAGGTAAAGTGAGCTAAGAGAAAAAATAGTGTCTACATGAACTAGGAGCCTGTGTTAAAAAGAAACAACTAAGTTGTCACTAGATTAATTCCACAGAACAGGATGCAAGGTCATTTCCCAAGAAGGAGGATGTGGGATGTGGGTGGAAAAGGAAAAAAGGATTCTGCTAGGAATAGAAAAGAATTTTTTTTTTATTTAATTTTCTTCACAGTGGGAAAGTGACGCTATAAAATTCCCACTGGAATAAATCAAAGATGATTATACTAAATTATTTCATTTTAGGTAGAGGAAAAATGCCTAAAAAGTGAAGGCTCATGGGAATGGTATCTGGCTGAATATCCATGGAAATAATTGTGATTGAGAGCCACATTGTTAAAAAAAGAACCTGAAGAAATACAAGGAAACTTTGGCGGAGGTTGATGTCATTCTCATGCTTTCTTACTGTACACAAGAAGAAGAAAATCTGGTCAATGAAAATTGAGCTATGGTTGAGGAAATATCAGTAAATGATC
Source organism: Ardeotis arabs (assembly GCA_011801015.1). Taxonomy (NCBI): domain Eukaryota; kingdom Metazoa; phylum Chordata; class Aves; order Otidiformes; family Otididae; genus Ardeotis; species Ardeotis arabs. The sequence continues at coordinate 139,337 of JAAGAY010133925.1, forward strand.
AGGAAAGAGAAGGTAAAATTATATATTGGGACCACAGTATTGAAGTGTACATGCTACCTGAGAAATATATGAAGAAAGCATAAGTAGCCTTGTGTAACTGCCTTCTAATAATCTGATAGATTAAAAAGAAATGAGAAAGGATGGCATGCATCAGATGATAGAATATGTTTGGGCCAAATTAATGCATATGTTTACCAAGCAGTCAACAGCTAGTAAGAAATGAAAGTATTATTATCTTTGTTTTAATTAGCAGTACTGATACTGTGAGAAAACTGATCCAAAAACTAATCATGAGTTAAGATCATTTAAAGGAAATAGAATCAGTAAAAATAAGGCTTTATAGCTCAAAGGGTAAATTTTGATAACATAAAAGATCTATTTAGTGAAATCAAATAGACTGATCTACTCCAGACTTTGAACGTGGAAGAGCTTTGGAATTACTTGAAATCAAAGGTGTTAAAGCTATGTGGAACGTATAGCTGATGGAGGGGAGAGAATGCATGGGAAAGCAGTCAAGCTATTCCACACAAATGAAAAACTCCTTCAAGATTATTAGAGATATGCAGGGCACAGGAGGAAACAAAAAAAAGACATGTCAGCAGAGACAGATGTGTTCTAGAGGTCAAAATATAACGTAAAGTGAAAATTGTCAATAGTCAAACTGAAGTAAAATTGGAAGGGATATTGAAACAAACAACAAAACAACCTTCATGCAGATGAAATGCAGACCAAATAAAACATGGGACTCCTCTACAAAGGGAAGAAAATGGAAATAAAGAAAATCAATCTAGAATTAAAAACTAAGTGACTACTTTATGTATGTTTTCTGTAATATTGACCAGAGAGGAAACAGGATAAATGATGGGAAAGAAGTCATGATGATAGAAATTACTAAACTGGAAGCAAAGTTAAAAGCACAGTGCACTCAGGCCAGGGAGAGATATCAAATAAACTCCATTCCACAGTTCTGACAAGAAAGGGAACCTGAAATTGCAAACCTGGTAGGAAGCAGCTCAAACATGGTACTGGCTGACTGGAGAATAGCAAAGGTATTATCCGTTTCTAAAAGGGAGACCTATGCAGCTACAAACCCATTAGTTTGACCTCAGTTGCTTTAGAAGAAATTTTGAAGGAAAAAATAATTGAAGACAGGGAGGTAAATGGAAAATGGGATAACATACAAAAAGGATTTACTAAAGATAGATCGTGCCAAGTGAATTTGTTATTTCTCTTTAATAAGATAACTGATTTTCTAGACAAAGGATTTGTGATACATCTTATCTATATGTGTGCTGCATGTGATACAGCATCACATAGGAAACGGGGGATTAGGAGAAGAGTTGTAAAGTGGATAAGAGATTGCTTAATGGATAGATGGCAACAGGTGGTATCGAAAGAAGCAGCATCAAACTGCAGGAAGTTTACGAGCAGGAATCCTCAAAAATCAGTCTTGGGATCAATCTTTTTTAAGATTCAAGGATAAAGAGAAGTAGTATGAAATCTATACTTTCCATTAAGCTAGGAAATGAAGTCACCAGAAAAAAGGATCACTGAGGTTTTTTTATTACATAAAATACGTGTACCCAAATATTTTATACACACGCATGAAATACGGTATTCTATTTTTCTACAACAAAAAGGCCTGAGAGTGTGGCCTTTTCTAAAATTTTGCGCACAGTCTTTGTCACTTGGAGTCAAGAACATATACTAAATATACTAAAATATACTTGACTTGGAGTCAAGAAAATATACTAAAATATACTAAAATCTGGAATAACTGCAGAAGTGCAACTGCAACTGCTGGCAGACTGGAGAGCCACCACTCAGGGAGGAGAGTGAAATGCTTTGTTGCTTTTGTCTGGCTAAGCAGAAAGCTGAAAGGGGATATGGCTGATGTCTATAAATATATTTATTAGACACTGGGCTGGAAAACAGCCATATAAAGCTATAGCACAAGGCTGACAAATAGAAAAGTAGCTCATGGTTAGATAAGAAATGCAGAGATGATTCCAACCATCAGAAAAGTGAATTTTCCAGACTCCCAATAGCTGTAGTAGGGGTGAAAAAAACCTTAACTGCATTTTAATGGAGAATGATCCTTTATTAAAGAAGTCATGTCACCTGGTTGCCTGTGCAATTAGACTAGACTCGAGAGATTCCTTGCCTTTTGTTCCCAGTTTCTGTAATATATTCCACTGAACTCAGTGACCTGTCATGTGTCTTCTCCCTCCCCCTTTTTTAGTGCCAATCAGTGTCTTTGGTTTTGCTGAAGAATCGAGCAGATTCAATGGTGTATCTGTCATGCTTCAGAATATGCATTCTTCCCCCTTCTATCCTTCATTTTGAAACACATCTGATAAGGAAAGATTATGTCATGGATACAACAATTATTTTATCATCCAGAACAGAATCTGTTAGGCCCTCCATCCAAGATAACTATGAAAAAGAAAAGGAACTTTGAAAGGAAGAAGATAATCTAGCAGGAAAAGACAAGAGTGCAGTTTACGTGAAAAATATTACTGAGGCAAAAGGAATGACAAAAGCATATTATCTTTTAGCATGACTGAGATCATAGAGCAAGTCAGGCAGAGTCAGAGTGAAGGATGTAGGAAAGCTTAGAGAAAATGGACAAAGAAATTAAAAAACATTTTTTAACTTTACAAGAGGCTTGATTTTGATTCACTTATAAAAGAGGGCCCTTTGATTTATTTAAATCCACATGAACATCCTTGCTCTGCAATTGTGCAACCTGTTAACAATTCTCTGTTGATTAGACAATGGAAAAGCAGAAAAGAACCAATCATGGTTATAACAGCAGAAAAGCCAAATACATTCTAACAACTGGCTATCACATTGATAGGACATTGCCACATCCTGGAAAGGAAAGTCCGGCAGAGATAACTCAGTACCTACAAAATCAGATTAATATGCAAAGGTACGAATGTGCTTGCTGTCGGGGCTATTTTTGTTTATTCCCATTTGCAATATGGGCAGATGTGAACACCAACAATAACCAAACACATTCAGATAAAATAAAAGCTTCTTGATTTCTCATAACTTATCATAAATGTATATACAAACTTTAACTAAACCTCAAATACCCCAAATAATCAACATCAAAAGGTTCTAGCTGAAATACTTCTGGCAGAGACAGAGCTGATTAATTCCAGAAAGAAGAGGCTATGATCTGGTATCCCCAGGAGAAAAGTAGAAGAAAACAGATCCTTGATGATGCTCTAAATGAAGCCTTTTCTTGAAGGAGGCTGAGCCAGTCAGAGATTTTCTGGCTAAAGAAATTTCATTAAGAAAAGCTGCTTTGTTGAACTGGAGAATTTTTGACAAAGTGTTGTAGATTCCAAGGAAGGCTCCGAGGAATCTTTTGATCCCTTGTAGGTCTTTTTGTAGAGGTCAAGAAATGCGATGCAGCAGTGGTGCAGCTGGCTGCCAGTTTTGGACCCTGTTTCCCCTGTCTCAGGTATGTAACTACAGGCAACACATTCACTGTTCTGCTTCAGATAAACTCACTGATAATAGCAAAGATTTTGACAAAAACATAATTTTCATTGAGAAGCTATAGGATTAGGAAACCATATAGAAAAAAAAATGTTGCTTCTATTAATTTAAACAAACAAACAAACATACAATCCTCTCTTAGCCCCATGAGGCAGATGACACACTGCTTTTCAGCTACTTGTAATAAGTCCAAGGGGCCTATTCTGTAAAGGCCTTTATCACAAAGTCTGTAGGTCCAGGACAAAGCTAGAAAAGAATCCTAGAACTAACCCTGCAATTTCCAGATTTTTCTTTTTTTTTACCCAACTTGTACCAAAATGTTCATAAATGATGAAATGTACCACCTTAGAAACAACCAGTCTTAAAAGCAACCAGTCTTCAGGTTCCAACTTGGACATAGCTGAAGTCTAACCCACCAAGGAGATATTAGGTCACATGTGGAATTCATCCCCATAGTACAGCACTCATAAGCTGAGAATCCACATCTCAACAAAATTTACTTGAAAAAATGTTCCATAAATTTTTCACAAAAAATGCAATCTATGAAAAAAGGAAAGTTGGTATCTAATGAGAAACTATTTCATGGGAAAATTCCTGTATGACTTTAATTCTTCTGTATGCTTGCCAGATATGTATGAGTTTTTTCTCAGTTTGGAGAGAATCTGTGAAGTAGTTTCATAATTTGTATAAAAAATTGGAAGAATGGATGCTCTGAATAGTTTGAGGTTTACCTATGAAGTCTGTAGGTGATCAAATTGCTAGTTTAGCGTTTCAAACCCCACATAAAGAGATGGTAGAAAATGCATTTTAAACATATTTAGTAACAGAAGAAAAAGGAATAAAATAGAACATTCCAGAGAACATTGAAACTATTACTGGTATTTTACTTGTAATGATAGCTTTCCCACACTTTATACAAAGCATAGAGTGCCTGTTAGGCCAAAATGTGGTGGATAATCTTTATAGAAGAAGGGTGGAATTTAAATCCAAACTCCAAGACTGCATAGTGTAATGAGCAATAGACAGTCTATGCATTTAATTCCATTAAGTGAAATGTATTTCATTAACAAAAGTGTTAGTAGAATTAAAACCTCACACTAAAGGAATGTGAAAATCATCAGCGGCAGCTAAAAAGCTGCGACAGTATGGCACATATTGCAGAACAACTGAGACTGATGTGGGATTAAATACATATGAAATGAATAATAAAAAAAAAAACCTGACAAAATTGTAGCAAAATTTGAATGCTAATTTATGGCACCTACTGAAAGAAGCAGGACAGCAGATCATCTGCATATAAATAGCCTCAACACATTTCTTGGTGCCAGGCTGTTATCCTGCTCAAAAGGAAACAAAACACATATTTTAACTAGACTAAGGCAAGAAATAGTCAGACAGGAGATTAATTTAGTTTCATTAGTTAAAGAACAGGAATAATAGTATTAACATTTTTTTAATATAGTCTAGTAAAATTAAGAAATGATTGAAAAGAGGGTATGGAAGAGACAAGGCAAGAAAAGAAAGGAAAGCAGAAGAAATAGTATAAAATAACACAACGTACCTCCATATTAAAGACACAATGCCTTCACATAGATACCATGTTATGCATAATTATGCTAACTGACCCTCTGAATTTATCATGAGAAACAGTCTGATATCTTGTGAGGCTCTAAGCATCAAAAAGGACTCTAAGGAACACCACATAGAGAAGCAAAATCTACCATAAATATCAGGTGACAGAGTAAGGTAGAATACCATAGACTTCCAGATACCAGTATGTAACAACTCCACCCATAAATATGATAATTACAGAAGAAAAAAAGGCAATATGGGAAGTTTATTCTATTAATAGCTGTATTCTTATTTACTTTCCAATAAATGTTTTTAGAATAAATTGAAGAGAAATACTACAAAATCTATGTAAACTAAATATGCATATGTTTTGGAATAATTTGAAACAAAAATAATTTTAGATTTTTATTTTCTTTTCATAAAACTATTCTATCTTTATTATCCACCTCAGAGGGCCAGCTATTTCTGGCAACAACAATTAGGTTAAATTTCTAAAGTGCCTGATGGTTTGCTCTTTTAAATATATAAGTGAAAACTTGTAGGTATATAAATGAGTTCAGCAAGAAAGAAATAACAGCATGTGGATTGATGAATAATAAATAAAAAAAATCTAAGACATTTGATTTGTTTAATGTGGGATTCTGTTTTACCAAGATTAGCACAAATTTCAGAAACCCTCTATTTCAGAAGTTTTATCTATTAGTATTCAAGATTATGTACCAGAATTCACAGTGAGTTCTTTAAAACTATAGTTACCACACCTGATTACATGGCTTGATATTGCAGGGTGACATTCTGTACAGCTTTATCACATCTTTTTTTTTTGAGTGACCAACTGAAACAAATGACCTCTGCTGAACTCTATGAAAGGAAGGGATTTGTGAGTATTCATTTAAGTGCAGCTGTGTTTTCAAAGCTACTTGGGGCTTCTTCCATTTGTGTCTTATGAACATAATAAAACAAGACAAAAGAGTCAGTCTGCTGTCATTATAAAAGATCAAGTGTCTCTTCTCTCTGTAGATACAGTATTAGTGGTTTTGCTTTTAATTGTTGGAATGGCTCGAGGGGTGAGCTGGATATCTGATAATGCTCTCATACACTTTTTTGAGTGGCAGTGAAATCTAAATCATCCTCCCTGGATCTTTGCTTCCTTACCTGCATCAGGGCTTTCCCCAGATGTTACTCTGTAATTCTTTGAACTCTCCTCCCTGCTGCAGGTTCTGCACCTCGCGCTGTCTTCCTGGAGCTCCAGGTCCTCTGGCAGAGGCCACTCACTGCCCTTTGTGGGTCTGCAGCCTAGGACTGCGTAATGACTTCACCGTCTATGACCTTTCTCTTAGCAATTGAAAAAAGAGGTCTATTAACATGACAGATAGGCATTTTCAGTGACTGATTCACCTGGAGACTTTTGGTATTTTCCTGCCATGAGTTCATGTTGTTTCTTTTCCTCTTTGATCCCCCCCCAGCAGACTCTGTGGGTTTCAATCCCTGCGGTGCAATGGAAGATCAGCTGACTGAGTGCAATAGTGTTTGTACCAACATTGTACAGCAGTCTCCTCTATTCTCCCTAATTACCGATGCAGTATTTTAATATATTAAATATTCATTTTGCAAGTACCGTTTTGAGGTTTGCTATTTAATTTCAGGAACAGTATCATAATCAAGCATATTAAATAACACTCATTCAGCTGAGAATGTTCCCATTTCATACCTCGATTCCTGAATGGTTTAGGCTGTTGTTTAGTTTCCTATTTTCTAATTATTTCTAGTAATTTCAGTGTAACTGTACACAGTACATAAAATTAAACATATATATTTATTTCATGAGATTAAGGAAAAAGATCTGAATAAAGAAATATAGTTTTAAAAAATAGGAATTTTAAGTTGCTTGCTAATCCTGGAGCATATTAATAAAACCTAGTATTAAATACTTAATTTAAATACAAAACAGGGAGCCTCACTTTTCTAACTATCTGTATATTCAAAACGGAGAGAGAAAAAGCCATTCCTTCAATCCAGGTCACCTAAGGCAGGCAGGACTCCCATTCTCCCCATTTCACCTTTGAACTGAGGTTCCACCTGTGAAGCAGCAACAGCAAGCTTCCAGAGGAGATGGATTAATTAAATGGATCTGTGGTCTTTTATTCCAGGTGAGTATCAGGAGCAGTGCTGGGATTGCAGCATCAAGGATGAACAAATTTATTTTGAGATCTTTTTCACAAAGAGTTAATGGATGTTGATACCCATTCACCATTACAATTAGTGGCAATTTGGTGCCTACACTGACATTGTTTTGAGAATCTCATCCCAGGAATTTTGAATGGAAAATCTACCTTTTTTTTTTTTTTTTTTTTTTTTTTCCGACCAGGGACTCCTGTTTCCTAAGTTGTTTTTATTACTTCCTCTCACTTCTTGTTTTAGCAATCCAAATCCTCTTCTCCCTTTTAGAAGTGAATGAAAACAGTTTAGGCAGACACGAATTTTAGCACCTGGATAAATTAAATCTTTCAGTCCTCTGTCTGCCTTCAGGAAGCTCTTTTTCATTAAAAATGATTTGCATACTACCAGACTGTGTTCCCTATAAGTCTTGAAGCTGATTTGAAACCAAGGGCTGATGGGCAAAAATCAACGAAATTGCTAAAGAAAAGCTAATAAGGTCAAACAAATCAGTAAATCGGTTTTTAAAGAAATCTTTCTGGGTTAGTTTTCTGTTTGCTCAGGAATTCAGGCAATCCTATTTTTCATGCAAGTCTTACTTTTTAATTCATCACATTTATTTTTGCAGAGAAGCAATATTGAAGATTGAATTTAAGCAACCACTTTAGCCTTTTCCACTGGGTTATGTAATGCAAAGAAATTACTCCATGAAGAGTGTAAAGCTTATCCACCTTTTTGTTACTGTGTCACTCTCTCTTGACTCTTTGTTGTATTTTTTGTCCTGTTATTAATATTCATGGTTCTGTTACAGTACCAGCACTTTATTCAGCAGAGTTGATCTGATTTATGCAGACATCTCATCCCCTTGCAAAACCGTGGGAAGGCGTGAGCAGGATTATGTTCATTTGTTCTCATTTAGAACCCTGTGATACAACTGCAAGTATAATTTGGATTATTTTGGGTCAGACTGCCAAAAGAGCTGTCTCTTAGGCCGATACTGAGTAGCTGGAAGAAGCTGAGGGCAGGTTCAGTCGTGCCATGTCTAGGCGTCATTTCAAGCTACAGAGAGAGAGCGCAGGCTGCAGAGCAGAGGTCTCTCCTCTGCCAGTCCTGACTCCAGCTGAAATAGCTCTGCTTCTTTCCTTTATCTATATCTGTAAGCAAGTCTTTGCTACTTTACTGGGTTTAGCTCCAAAACTCACCAGGTGGGAATAATAATAATTTATAAAGTCCTATTGGACTGCCAAGGTTTTAAAAATTTGCTCTCGGAGGAAAGGCAGCCGTGAACATCGACTGATGTGGGATGGCTGGGAAAGGAGAGGAACATTTCAATTTGAGGAGAGGGGAAATAAGCTTATTGCTAGCGTTTTCCTTTATGATGACAGGGACTACTTCAAGCTGATGACAGTTAGAGGCAGCTGGCTTCCGCTTTTGCAAAAAGAAAGCATTGTGTAGAATATAAATATCGCCTGCCCCAAAACAAACACTGAGAGACAGGGGCAGACACGTGCACTCCACATACATTCAGGCTTTGTGTGTAGCGCAAGCCTATGTCCTACCCTCCAAAAGACCTCTAAGGCCCATTTTGTGTTTAGGGGGCAAGATCACATGAACAAAAATTGTTACGCATGCATGGGGGAGAAGGGAATGGAGAGAAGGAACGGTGTCAAAATACCAAAAAATGAGCCAAATGCAATTTTTCACTGATCTATAAAAAAACTCTAAAGCTGGCTCTGGCAGTGGGCTAAGCTTAATATTTGTACTATTCAAAGTATTTCCTAGGGTAATTATGGAGAAATATAAGGAAATTTTGTATTTTGAGCCAGATATGGTAGGAGGTAATGAGTGCTTTCTTTGAAGCTGGTTTGAGTTTACGGCACTCGGCGCCTCGCAGGATCTGGCCTGTGCTGAGCACTTACTCATCTTGAATCACACTGACATGACTCTCTACGACAGACAGAGAGACAGAAAGAAAAATCCATGTCATGTAGAAACAGCTCCATTGACTAAAATGGCATGTCACACATCTGAATCGTGCTGAATTTGTTCTTATAGCTATAAAGATAGGCTGTATTTAAAGGAAAGAGGTTACTGAAAATTAAGTAGAAAATGGAACAAAAATATTTATTATGATTAGGAAATAAAATAATTCTTTTGCCAAAAATAGAAAGAAATTCAGTAATATTTTTCTGCATTTGCTTTTAGCAGAGTAGAATGAAATAAAAGTAGTTTTTATTGTAGTTGTTTATGATGAAAAAACATTAAATGATTTTTTCATGTGACATTTAATGACAGAGGATACTGAAATGGCTTAGAATTTTATTTATAGCAGACTTCTATCTGCTTTGCCACATAATTTTAGACTGACAAAAATTTATCCGTCTGTGTTCAGCGCCCCTGAAAAAGGCATTAAAGCAAGGCAGATTCCCTCTCCTTCTCTTTCAGTAGAAGTATACTACATAGAGAAGAATTATATAATTTACAGTATGAACAAATGCTATCAGTTTTCTCCTATGCATACTGCAAATTGTTCTCTCAGAAATGTACTACATTTTAACATTTTTGCAAACTCAGTTACTCTGTTCTGGCAAGAATCTTGTACATCTTATTTGATGAGAAATACATACATTGTCATGAATATCATGTAAAATTCATTAACGTCTTTATGAAATTGCTGTCAGTGGTGTTAGCATCTGACACAAAGTGAGTAACAGCAAATGTGAATCTTAAGATTCGTCAGGTTTTTGGTGTTGATATTAAAATACATATTAATAATATAGTTAATAAAATGTAACTTTAATATCAGGAAGTTTATTATTAATATTATATATATTTGTATAAGCACATTTTTGGGTATATATTTTAATACAAATATTATGTATGTGTATTATTCATGTAACACTTTTATTTAGAATTTCTCAAACTTTGGAATTTCTTAAAAAAAGTAGCTTTAACATCATTATTCCAATTCTACAAATAGGAAAATTTGGTGTTTCAAAAAGGCCTCAGCTAGTGTTCTCTGCACATCTCAAATTACTATGCTCCATTTAGGATTCTGGAAATGATTTAGCATCATGACTAAATTAAACAAATTTAAAAAAACAAAAAAAATTGGTATCTGTTCCCATAATCTTATTAGATAAGTGAATTGCAGAGAAAATTCAGCAGCAGGGTTGGGAACCTTTTATCTACAAAGGTTCTCTTTCCATCAAGAAGCCCCTCACATTCTTGGAATTCTCAAAAGAAACACTTCATTGCTATCACTGGTCAAATATTTCATTTTACAAAGACTTTATTTTACAGCTCTCTGGCTACCTTATAGGTCTGAGTTCAGAAGGGCTGAAAACTCATCAATTAAATAATTTGAAACACTGAAATAATTTGAGACTTCTTGATTTTAAGTCATTCTTTTCCAGATGAGCAAATGAGACACTAAATATACATTCTGCTGTGTCTGAATCAGAATGTCAAAATATATACATACTTATGTAGGATTTGCTATGAACAGAAGTTGACTTAAGACATTACAAGCCAGCGTTAACTGTTGGAGAGCACTGGGAAGAATTGACTACCCACTTACGGGGCCCAAAGCATCTGTTATTGTGACCTGCTCCTTAGCTTTCCGTAGTGCGCCAATAGACAGCAGCCTTGTGGTGAGTGTGGAGCTGCAGATGGCAGCTCAGTGGTGGGCCATATACCAGCTCTTACACTTGAATATCCAGTGTCCAATTATTGTGACAAGTTCTTGCTGCACTGAAGGAAGGGTTAAATGAGAAGAGTATAGCAGTCAAAACCACTGAGTGGTTTCTTTCACATTTCCTGCTTGTGTTCTGAGTGTACAGCTAATGCACTGGAGGTTACTCTTCCAGTTCTGAACAACCCCTGTCTGATGTCAGCGTTGGTGAGCAGTACATATTCAACAACACCTCAGCGCTAACAACATATATTTTTAATACACCACAGACTTAGAATTCCTTTTCAAAATACCTCCCTTCTGTATGAAAAAAGGTATTGAAAGCCTTCAAAATCAAGAGTGTATCATCTTACTCACCCAAATCCCACGCCTCATCCCATCCAAAATTCTGTAATTCTGTAACTTCCCATGCCACCTTTTCATTGCTTTTTGTTTGGTTCTCTTCCCCACACCCTTTAATCACTGACTATTACTAAACAACAAAACTTTGTGCAATTTTCTCTCTCTTCATGAACATCAATATAGATTGCTTCTCTGAGGCTCCACAGACAATTGTGTCAACTTTTCAAATAGCTTATTTCTTCCTGAGTGTGCAATGAATTACTCCATAATCCTAGACTGTTCCTGGATGTTCAAGGTGTTAGAGACTGTACAAGGAGAGAGAACTGCTTGAGAATCAAAGATCCAGATATCTGGTGGCCTCTGAATGAAATCCTCCTTGCCCCTTACAAGTGTTTCTCCAGTCCACATGTACCCATTTGAACTGATCTAAAGAGCCCTGCCACTGGATTTCATTTCAGGACCACCCCTCTTGCCCCAACCACATCCTTGTAGCATAGCTCTGTAACTAGGATGGGATTTTCTCATATCTTTTCTGATGTAGTACCCTGGTTCCTGAGGTAGAATCTAAAGATGTCATAACCACGGTTATTTAATGTAATTTTATTAATTTAATTTTATTTTGTTCTTTGGTTAAATTCCCCCATTTTCCAGTTCCTTTCCCCAAATAAAACATGTTGTAGTTAAAAGATCATTCACTAACAGAGATATACCTCACTCCACCAGTAAACGTGGGATTCAATTATATTTTGTGAGTCCACCCTGACAGCTGAAGCTGAGACAGTCACTTGGTGTGACTTTCTTTTCTTTACAAAAGGAAAAAAAAAGTAGTAAGCTTTTGTATCAATATTAACACACAGCTAATGCATAAGTATGATCACAAGTTCTGATACAGATGTCTACTATGTTGTGAAATGGAAGATCATATTGCATTGTGCTCATTAGGACAGGCTCATCTTGGAGAGCGTGTTTGAGACTGCAAGCCAGTTAAGTATCCAGCACCACAAGGTGAGAACAGTAAATGCACAATGCCTACATCTTGACCCGCAGCAAGCTCTCTCCTCCAGCTGCACAACGACAGCCTCACCGTTCTTCATGACAGAGTTACAGTGGCAGCTCTGGTTGTAAAATTTCAGTGATAGTTACGCCAATATAGCTACCAATGGGAAATGTCACCTTATTCAATGGAAACTGTTATTTTTTAATGACGGTGGAATCAATCCTGGCAGATGTAAGCAAAAAAGATATTTTATAGAATAGTTTGGGTTGGAAGAGGCTTTTAAAGGTCATCTAGTCCAACTCCCCTGCAAGGAGCAGGGACATCTCCAACCTGCTCAGAGCCCTGTCCAACCTGGCCTTGGATGTTTCCAGGGATGGGGCATCAACCACCTCTCTGGGCAACCTGTTCCAGTGTTCCACCACACTCATTCTAAAACTTTTTTTCCTTATATCAAGTCTGAATCTACCTCCTTCTATTTTAAAATCATTACCCCTTGTCCTATCAAAATATGCCCTGCTAAAGAGTTTCTCCCTGTCTTTCTTGTAGGCCCCTTTTAGGTACTGGAAGACCACTATAAGGTCTCCCCAGCGCCTCCTCTTCTCCAGCCCCAACCCTCAGCCTGTCCTCATAGGAGAGGTGCTCCAGCTCTCTGATTACCTTCGTGGCCTCCTCTGGACCCTCTCCAACTGGTCCATGTCCTTCTTATGTTGGGGGCTCCAGAGCTGGATGCAGTACTGCAGGTGGGGTCTCACAAGAGTGGAGTAGAGGGGCAGAAGCCCCTCCCTCGACCTGCTGGCCACTCTGATTTTGATGCAGCCCAGGATGCAGTTGGCTTTCTGGGCTGCCAGCACACATTGCCGGCTCATGTTGAGCTTCTTGTCCACCAGTACCCCCAAGTCCTTTTCCTCAGGGCTGCTCACAATCCATTCTCTGCCCAACCTATATTTGTGCTTGGGATTGCCCCAACTTCTTGCAGAAAATAAAAATATTGGGGAATAATATCTGTTAAACACTAGTTTAAATGCATGAACTGATGCAACTTTCTTGTACAAACATATCCAGGATGACAATGCTGTGACTATAACCAATGGGAACTGTTACTATAACCAATGGGGAAAGTACTGCCTTCCTACTGCAGGTATGAACAAGTTGAAGTGTCGTGTTCAGGATACTGTTTATACAGAAGGATGTGTACTTGGAAAATAAATACATTAATATGAGACCCTTTCAGGCATATGAATCCAAATGGAATTTAGGAAACAGAAGCAGAGGTCATGGGCTGTGTTCAATGTAGGTTATAAAAATTTTTCAATGATAGATGTTAGGTAGTCAGTCCTAATGAACTGATTTCTTGATTAGTTCTGATGGATTCAACCAAGATTGGAAATGAGTTGAAATCTTCCCACTGTTTTAGGTCCTCTTCTGAAAGTCAGTTTAAGAAAAATTTATTAAAATACCAAAGCTAAAAGAAAATGAATAGATTTGATGGCTTTCTAACTGCAATGGAGTAGAAAACCTAACTCATTGTTACTATACCCAAAACATTTTAAAAGTACAAGCAAGGAATGCATCTCTATCATCTGAGTTTAATACAAAATCATGTTCCTCTCCTGTCACACACAGAATTTGTTATAGATTTTATCTGCAATAAAAGCTATGTCAGTAGTGCCACATAATACATTTGTAAAGGTTAGAGATATTTTAACCCACATCTGTGACCAGAATTTTAATGACAAGCATATCTCTGAAGCACTACTAAGAGAGGAAAACTCTTCTGTAGATATTAATGCAAATCAGTGTAGAACAATGCCTACACAACATTGCAATAGGGTCATTGTGAATCACATCCTTGAAATTACAAATATGTGACATAAGTAAAAATATATTATTACAAATTCTGTCAATCTCCTGTCCTTGTCAGGGGTTTCTGCTTTTGCTATCCAGAGAGATTAAACCATTTTATTGCTTAAACTGTCACAAAGACCTGCAAAACAGAACAGCAGAATTACTTTAATGACTTTCTTTTTGAAATATGCATTCTTACAAACCATGCATAATGAACAGTGAATTCACAGATGTATTATTTCTGTCCATTTGTATTTTGTTTTCAAAAAATTCATTTATTTCCACCTTGAACCTTGCTAATTAGGGGAAAAAAATTAGGGACAACAACACCTCATCAACAGCAGTTTTGTTCACATCCAGGGGCTTGAAGGATCAAGTTTTATATTTGAAACTGGAAAGAATTTAACATGGGAAATCAACATTTTGATATAGAAAGATGGTACCTCCTCTTTAATCAGCCTCTCTCTTGGTAAAACTTTTCTGTGGGACTACCATGTATCTGGTTTAATTGTTCTTGATTCTTTTATTTGGTTTGAGATGATGTAATTTCTGCAAGATGCAGCTCAGTAATGCCTTCTTAGGAAAAACTCACAACAATTTGAATGGGAAAATGAGTGGGAGGTCTATCATATTGGTTCCACTAAGAAAATGGAATTAATGATTTGAACTTATTTTACTTAGGTAGAGCAAGACACGCAAGTAGGACTGTTTCCCTGCTTGAAAAAATAAAAAGATACATATCCAAAATAAACTCCTGTGTTATAGGTCTCTGACCATAACTACTCATACTACTTAAGGCTTATTTTGGCATCTGATCATATTTAGTGGAACTGCAAGACACGTTTTGGGTAAATGATAATTTAATTAGTGGGCTCCATACAAAGTTGCAACTTTTAGCTTTTCCCCTTAAAACAACAAGTTTCTAGAAAGCATCAGCAAAAGTCTTGTTGTGATTAACCTTTTATCTTCAAGCCTTAGATCAATATCAGGACATTTTTTTTTTCTCATTTCATTCATAATCCATTTTAGACAATACTGTTGATGTCTGCAGCATTACTGAACCTCCATGTTACATTTTGTAAGTATTCATAAGATTTCTGGAGCATAAAGCAAAACTGTTTGCTTGTAGGGGACATCTACTATAAATAAAATACCATAAATTTTCCAAGACAGCCATCACCTACCTAGTTGTTACAGAGGTAAAAAGTCTTAGCTTCCCAGAGCAGGTTCCTTTTCAGCCTCTTGCCAGTGAGGTCAACAGCATTTACTTTTGTGCTTTTTCTAGGTACCCTCCCCCACTTTAATGAAATTAGCATGTAATGCTTTCGACGCCTGCACATATCAGCTTTCACTCTTTGGAGAAACATGTGAACATCATTAAAACATAGTTTCTCCCTCTCTTTTCAAAAGTATTTCCTTAACAAACTTTATGAAATTCAAACTTATGGAGTTCATTCCGATGCTGTCTTTAATAACGTGGCATCTGCTAATGCTGGTAAATGTAAGCATCTGTTATCGTTTCTGGTAGGAACCCTTATCTTCATGATCAGAGAGATCTCATAATGGGCATAATATTTACTATGAACGTGCCATCTCTGGAGCCCAACTGGGTATTAGGAACATTGTTCAAATCTGTTCATCCTTTGCGTTGCAAAGTAAAAGAAATGAAAGGTTTTTTGATTATATTGTTGCTGCCACTTACTTTTAATATTAAATGCTACACTGAGCTACAAGGACGGCCATGCATAGCTCTTGTTCCCTGAGAAGATTCACAGCACAGCTGGAGAGTGGGGTTGGCGTTGATCTCTTTTTAAAGCATGCTCTTCTCTGTAGTGGTTTGCTCTATGAGCTTATTAAGAGAGGAATGAATTAGGAGTGAGCTGATGACTTGCTCACCTCAGAGAGGCAAGAATTATGTTCTTGCATTCTTTGAAAAGTTCATGGGCAGCATCTACTCAGGTTCTCTGTGTGCCTTTTCTTCATGAGACTCTCAAATATCTGAACTGTGGTAGGCCTTGGCATTTTTATAGTGTATTTACCTTCCGGTATGTAATGAGCAAAGGTGCTTTTCAAGTCAAGCAGGATATGAAGCTCCTTCTCTGGCAAGATAACCTCAAATGGTTTTGCAGCTGGCTGAGACTGAAGTAAGTGCTTTTGATGAATGAGTCAAAACGACATGTTTGGGGATGAAATAAGATGCTAGTCACAGGTTTTTGAAACAACAGCCACGGCAAGTGCTTGAAATACAGCTTTTTCTACTAAATTTCTGTAGAGTGAGCTATTTACACTTCTGAGTTGTTGCTTTTGCTATCAAAATCCCTTATTGCTATTAGATAATGACATTAAAATAGGTTAGAAACTGTACCAGCAACCCAAGCTGTGAACAGTCACGAATCAATTCTCACCACAAAATGAGTGCAAGAGCATTTCTTTTTTAGAGTGAAATTTGGGATTCTTATATAGTCACATGACCAATAGAGTGGGAATGATAAGGAAAACAGCATTTATGCTGGGACTTGTGATAGCTCAGAGAGAGGTGATAACACAGAAATAATAGTATTCCATGTGGGACTCCCTTGCTTTTTGTCACTGGAGAAATATCTCATGCTAGCAATGAACAGGCAACATGTCTTTATTCTGTTTTACCTTTTTATTCTATAGTACATGATTTGTACTTTGCTACAAAAGCAGTTGTAAAACTGCATTTTGCAGTTTTTTATATGGCATACAAGAAGATGCAGATTTAATAGTACCTCCCTAATGGGAGTTTACTCTTGAGGCATCTCTGATATCTGTTTTGTAAGGTACAGCTGTCCAGGACACTTGAGGAAAAATAGATAAGATAAAATGAATATGGTTTAATTAGGCTGCAATTTTATTTACTTATCTCATTTTGGAACTACTGATAAAGGAGTGCAAATGCTAATACTTTATTTAATTATTTTCATTAGTTAAAGCCTGTAATGGATCCTCTGTTCTTCCAGAACAGCTTCCTGAATGGGAGGAATTGAAAGGCATAGAGAAATAGAAGAAATTCTAGAGAATCTGGGAATTCCCAAATGCTAGAATGAGACTGATAAGTTCTGCACTATGCAAGAAGATGAGAGGCTGAAGAACAACGACAGCTGTCTACTTTCCATGGGAGTTAAAACCTATTTTCTGTCTGTGAAAAACATGCATTTCCGACTGCATATCAAGTCTCAAAATCTCTGTAGATTTTTTTTTTCCTTTTAATTTTTCTTCAGAGGAAATTTGGTTCAGATTTATTTCATTCTTTTCTAGTAATAAGATGCTTTTCAATGGACCATTCTAATATAATACCTTTTTTTTCAAATATGTGATTTTAAGCGTATTCTTTTCAGCCTGAACTATGGACAAAACTGAAAGAGCACCTTTTGTGTTAGACTATCGAATGATACCAGTTTTGAGACAATGGCAAATTCTTAATTGTCTACATTTATGGCCTAATCTTGGAAGGACTGATTACTTACACGTATTCTCAATGTTCAAATTATTTGCATCCTTGTATGCGTTTTCCTAGAATACAGGCCTTATAAAATACATAGTTCCTCATGAGGAAGTCTCTATACAAACTTTAATAAAATATAAGGGTTACAATAAAAGTTTTAGTTCCATTTCTTAGGAAAAAAAACAAACAAAACCCACCAAAATAAGAAATATAAAAACAATTTTTAACTAGATGCTGGAAGTAATCTGTTTCTCAACCAACCCAAACCTTGCAAATCTTGGATCTTTACCACCATTCAGGTCAGGAGAACTTTTAACAGCAGTAGGCTTAGTGAGAATAATGATGTGAACATTTAAAGGCACAATTGAGAATTAAAAATAAAAATAAATAACATAAATAACAATAAATAAATAAATAAATAAATAAATAGATAGATAAATAAATAACAATTGCTAGTTGCTGTCAGTGACTATCCAGCATGGAGTAGCTCACCTGTGCTTCCCTGTTTATAAAATATTGCTAGTCTTATTTTTAAAATATGCATTTCTCCTTTCTTTTTCTTTAACTTTTAAAATATATTTTTCTTGTCCTATATGTAAAATGCTTTAATATATTTTACATACGAAGTGCCATACACTCTGTCTCATCCTAGCATAAATAAAACTTTTATACCAATTACTTTCAAGTAACTTGTGCTCTACATATCTGAGAAGTATTTTGAATTTTTTTTACATTTGTAATGTATTGGTACTTAACCTATTTGTCTCTCTCATCTGTAATACAGCTCTAATTGTAGTAGTTAAAGGTGAAGAAACAATTTCCAATTTTTAGTTGGAAAAATGCGTCCAACTTAATTTTACAGAAATCTAAGTCACAAACTTAGGCCAATAATAGAAAGGTTTTTTTTTTTTTTTACCTGTGGGAAAAGAAAAAGAAAAAAGTTATATTTGGCTCCAGAGTGATATACAATACTCTAGTCTGGCTCAATGGTTTATAGATACACAACCTTAAGCCTGTAGCTGGTCAAGAACTGAAAAATTATTTAGAATAAATAGTTTTGCTTGCCAGTTTAATTTCTTTCTTACAAAGGATCTGTCCTTCCAAAAGAGTGGTCTCTGGCTGATACAGAAACAGAACATTGAGTGTATGAAATATAACAAACACCCTGACTAAAAAAAAACATATTAGTTGGCAACTCTATACATAAATAATAAGTTTGAAAATCATGTTTTTAATAAGATAGGATGTTTTGTTGATCCCTGTAGTAGGAACATTGTAATAATTCATGCACAAGCTGACTAGGGAGAGACTGCCAGACTCAAGGACAAATAGTCACAAGGAAAGTCCCAGCAGCAAGGAAGATGGAGGGTTAGTACATTAAGCAAAAACTTTAGGAGATCTGGGAGATCAAAAGCACATTGTTTAGAAATAGGTCCAAGAACCTGAGGCACCTTGAGCAGATGTCCTTCCTGCATCCAGCTACAACTGCAGCCTTGCAGCTGCAGCTCAGGTAATGGGACAGACCTTGTTATTGCTCCTTTATTTTTCAGCAAAGTTAGCTGAGCTCATGCAGTTTTCAGCTGTGGTTTCAGCAGCTGAATCTTTGGCAATTTTGGATGGAATGCTCATGTAGCCCTTGTTTTAGGGAAAGCAGAGTGAGCTTCCAGCTGGCTGAAAACAGAGTCTGGAGGCTGGTGCGCTTTGATGTTCCAACCAGTTGTAAAGAGAATGTCTATATATGCCTTACACACTGAAAATGAGACTTAGGTAAGGTTGAGAGTCCAGTAATGCTTAAAACCCCTTCTGATCTGTGGCCTTATAAACCAAAAAAAAAACCAACTTTTTTTTTTTGTCCTAAGTGAAACATCTTTATGTATATACAGATATGCATTATTGTTGTAGTTTAGTCGTAGTTTGTTGTAGAGGTGTTATCACTGTTACCAATTGGCTTGGCCCTGGCCAGTGGTGAGTCCACCCTAGACCTGTCCCCAAGTCCACTGGACAAAGGGGAAACTTCTAGCAGCTTCTCAAAGAAGCTGCCACTGTAGCCCCCATCACTACACAAAACCAGCACAATTGTGCACATGCTTTTACAGCTATGGGAAATGGGAAATCTCTGTCAGTATCATTGGAAACCAAAAGATAGGAGAGGAAACATTTATGTTCCTGAGCAATGTTCCTTTCCACACATCAGGAGGTTTACAAGCCACAACCACCACAATGGGTGAGTCACCACAATGGGTGAGTAATATACATCTCCTATCTTGATAATACTATGTCATAACAAATAACACAAACAGCAAATAAAGCAAGACTAGCTTCACCAGCAAGAAAAAAAAAAAGAGAAAGCACAGCTTTTAATTTTAGCAGGGCATTCAACTGTGAAAAGGGGGAAGTGTTCTAGGTTGTACTTCCAGTATTTTATTTCAGAGAGGTTTTTTTGGTCAATAATTGTTTAACATTAAATGTATTCAACAAGTCCTCCAGCATCTCTTTAAAGAGAAAAAGCCATGCATAGTTCAATCAAGGAATACAAATAAATGGTTATGCCTAGGAGTTTTTCCCCTCTTACCTTGAATTTGAAGGGCTAGGTGACAGGCTTCTTTACTTAGTGTTTCCTAAGGTATTCCTCATCCCTGTAGTGCAGAGCTGATAAATGTGTCCTCTGGCATTTGTCCTGGTGAACCACGAGCACCTCCTGATTTGATACAATGCTGTCTGACTGTGTTTGTGTCATGCCAAGCCTGAGGTAATAGACATATTTCCCAATTATTCCCAGTTATACACAGAGATTTTGCTAAAACCCTGCCCCCTCTCAAAATGGGTGTTTTGGCTAGGCATGACTGGGGAAGCCCAAGTTTTTTTTCCATGTGTAATGTAAGCTGTTGTCTTAGCTCAAGGCAGCTATTTTGGTTTAAGTTACCCAACTAATTCTACCTGAATATTCTAGTGAAAAGCTGAACACTTAAATATTGCCTTGAGATCTTATTCTACGTGCCAGACACATGGCTGTTAAAATTTGAAGTCCTCTAGACCGTACAGAGGCAACAAATCTTTACAGAACATGACCTTAGGTCTACCGGAGTCCAAGTTTCCCCTCTGCAAAATGAAATAATAGTATTTTTCATACCTCACTGAGGTGGATATTAAAGTCCTCCCTTAATGAATGAAATCTTGGCTCTGTCAGAGTCAGTGTCAAAACTCACACTGACTCCAATATGTTCAGATTTTATCTAATATTTAGGATGGCCTTACTGCTGCCCTGTGCGAACTGTGACAAACTCCAAGTGTTCTGCACACCCTGTAGAACATAACTTTGTACCATCATCCAACAACTCCCTCTGTGTCACTTATTTTTGCCCCCTTCCCTCCCCACATACAGACATTTAATGTGTCTATAATTTTCTCAGTGATTTTCATCCCTTGTTTTAATATTGCAACCATATTTGCTGGCTTCCTGCCTGATCTCTTGGACTCATCTGACAGTGTGTGCTTTCATTTGTTATTCAGCTGTTTTACTATCCTCTATGATTTTATTTCATATCCCTTCCTGTATTCTTTAAAACTTTGCCCTTGACCGCTCTCTTCTTTTGGCAGAACTAAAAAACAAAAACTTCTTGGATTAATGTGGTTTGCATTTCTAGCTGTAGTGTGTCTCATTTGAAAGTTTTTCTTTGCATTTGCAGTATCTTTATCTGCTATGAAACATAATAGAGTTTCAATTTATATACTGCTTTTAACATCAAGCAGTCAGTTCAAAGTCCTTTATAAAATCGGGGAAGAGGAAGCTAAATCTGAATAGCCGGTGCAAATAGAAAAGTTTTCAGGCTAGTTTTAAACTGAGATATCATAAGGGCATTTTACCTGTTATCATGTTTCTTTCTTTAATCCCAGTGCCCCCTACTTGCTTATTTTCTATTAAACATTATACTAAGTGATCTTTCCATTCTTCTGCATCTATTTTGTTACTAATTGCTGTACATACTTGAGGGAAGTTGTTGTTTTTTTTCTTACAGGCTTTCACACATACACTTTTGACACTTTTTGTTATGACTTCACCATTAGTTTTAGACATGGGCCAAAATGAAACTTCATCAGATGATTGCCTGGATGCTCAAGTTTAGCATCACATGTAAGTCGCCAGGGCAGCTTCATTCTCTGGCAGAAATTCAGCCACTATTCACTCTCAGGAATGTTAATTTATCACAAATTGTACCTCGTTTCTTGAAAGTGATTTGCCTATAATAGACAGTCCCTGGAGAATTAGAAGAGACCTTTCTTTTTCTTTTTTCTTTTTTAACTCAGGTTATCAGACACAACCAGGATTTGCAGTTCTGGCATGAAGCTACAAGAATGATGCAAACTCAGTCTGATTTGTCTGATGTCACGATGTGAGGCATTATAAAAGCTTGACATGGACAGGGGGATTGTAGAAAACACTTTCATTTTGTAACCCAGAGACTTTCATGCACATCCTGTGTCACTGTAAGACTTTCTTCTGTTGTGATTATGTCTCTGTAATGTAAGACTATTGTAGTGTACGTACTCAGTGACTGATTTCCCAGACTATTACATCATTCTATTATAAGGAATCCTCCTTACTGTCATTCCTAGACCAGGATTATATAGAAAGGCTAATGAATACTCAGGGATTAATCATTACCATAACTGTGGATCGAGCTCTGGGAGAGGAAGAAGTAGGAAAACATCCACAATTTATAATTGCAGAGGGATTCACAAGGCAGTCCTTTACCCAGAGTAAAGTACAAATTAAAAAATTAACCGATGGCAACAACACCAGGTTATTATTTTTTTAAAAAAAAACATTAACCTCCAAGTTCCCAGCTGCTGCTTTGCCTTTGATAAGATAACTCCAGTGGAGTTCTGGCCACAATGACCAACGCACATGCATCAAGGAACAGGAAAGTCAGTTGCAGCTCTGTGCCATTCTTCATCCTGTCTTTAGGAACTGCTTGCCAGTATTCTAACCTGAAGAAGGTCCTCATAGTAATGATGCTGAAAGCATATTTAAACTAAAGTACAAAGACGTATTTTGTTATTGTTCCATGGATTCTTATTATTTTACAGGAAGCAAGATGCATCTCCCCAATACATATTCAGAGATACCTACTTGTCTCAGATTTGCAATTGTCATTCAAAGGAGTTTACCTCTTACTTCAGTGCAAACTTCTGAGATATAAAATGGAAAATACTTGCTTTAACATACATTAAAAAGTTACCTTAAACCTTTACTGCTTGTTCCATTTGTCTGTGACTGATTACTGCATCACCTCACTTTGCTTTTACATCATACTTTGCAATGAATGGAAAGCATTACTAGATTCTATTTCTCTCAAAATCATTCCTGAAAAGTTCTGTGATTACCTGGCTCCTCTTCTTAATTTATAATTGGAAGACAGAGTACAGGACAGAAATACTGATGGAAAATAAATACACTGAGAGGCACTTGTTGAATCACTGATCTTGCTGTTAGTAGCATCGATCAACACACATTTCCAAGAGCTCTGTAAGCGACAGCTTCACTCACGTTCTCTTTAGTAGTCTGTCTCACTATGGTATACTGCATGTCAAGCTATTTTACATGGAACGCTTCATGGTTTTTGTCTCTGTTTCCAAGCTAAAGCAGCCTCTTCTGGCATAATACTTACAGTTCTTTCCAATCAAGTAATATTGATTTCAGGATTTTTAAGTGCTTTAGCTCTACAATTCTCTTCTCTGCTGAGTGTGGTTTGATTCTCTCTTTAAAGAGGCCAGCTCATTCCACTCTTCATCAAAGGAACTGTTCTTCTCGGCTCTTCTTTTCCTCCTGATAGAGTTGGCTCACACTCCTCTTCCCACTGCCAGCACTCTTGGCCTACTTTGTTATGCTCTGATGGAGCCATCCTACCCTACTTGGCTGCAGTTGGCCTATTCCACTCAGCTCAGATTAAGCTCTCTAACTCTGCTCTTTTTTGCTCTGATACGGTCATTCTCCTGTAATCCTCTGTGCTTTTCTATAATCAGTCTGCTCATCATTTGTAGAAAGCTGTCTTGATAATCAGATTCCTTCCATATAGAATTTAATCCAGGTATTTGCTAATGAACACTAAGGCTGGTAGCTGCTTTCCCTGGTATGTTTTGGATAGGAAAGCTATCCTGTGTATCCGCCATATGTTCTGTAAAAAATACACACTTCCACATTAATGTAAAATGATCTGTGGAAAAGCATGTCAGTATGAAGCTGTGAACAGTCCCTGTACGTGTCTTGGGAGACAGACAGGAGTGGATCCATGTAAATTCTAGTTAAAGGCTTATTGTTACAGAAGCACATATTGCAGATGCATAAAGAGATCCCATTGGTGTTATTAAAAACCACCTGACAAAGTCCTTCACAGAGTGTATCAGTATCAGTGCACCTGCCCTGGGGGCTGTGCACACAATTTTCCAAAATGTGTGTAAACTCAGGTTAAGAGCATGTCTAATCCCGCAGTGTTTACAAGTTGCTAATTATTTGGCCTCTGATTTGTACTAAATATGAAAGAAGTATCCTTCTGTATATTCCTGTTGACATGCCCTAACCACAACTGTTCTAGCCATTTCTGACAAACAATTTACTGCCCTTCTGCTTGTTTGATGTAATCACTGCTCAAAATGTGGTAGTTTTTTTTTTTTTCCCAATAGTTACAATTATCCAGAAAAAATACCCCAAAATTAAACAAATTAAAAAGTACAATTAATTCATGAAAGTCCCTTTTGAAAAATTTGACCCACATTAATCTGTCTTTATCTATGTATTCATGCCAACCTATTTCCTAATTCACCTTTTCTGCATTATTTAAAAGTATAAATTCATTACTGTGAATGTTTATTTTGACTGAAGCATCAGCTTGTATGAATCAGAGCATGATAAAAAACATTTGAATTCATAAATCTTTTACTTCTGAATGACTGATGAAAAAAGAAAGGGTCTATAAAGCTGTGAATATCTTCTTGGTAAATGACGCAAAAAGTTCTATAAAAATAATTGATAATTCTGAGATCAGTGAAAAAAATTATAAGTCTATCTCCTTTATGAAGTCTCTTGTGTGAAATATGAAATGGTTTAGACTATAAAATATATGCTTACCATCAGGAGACTCAATCAACAGCTTTAAACAAGATATTTACCGATGAAAACAGAAGCCACTGTTATAGATAAGCAATTCATAAACTGTATTTACTTATATTTTTATTCTCTTGCTCATTCTCACTTAAAATAAACTATTACAACATTATACACAGTTAATTACTTCTGTTGGAAACTGAAATATTTAGTTCCAGCACCTTTTCTCAACGGACTTGCAAGACCATATTTAGAATTTGTGTATATGGTGTGTTGCACATCTTAAAACCATAAAGACTATGTCGGAGGCTCTAAGGAATAATAAAATATTAATTTGATGGCAAAAATTAAGTGGCTTGAAGAAAGAAGCTGTTGCTTATCCCATGAGTGGCTTTTAAGACATTGATGTCTGGTTTTGAATGTGTCTATTCTTAGCCAAACTAACCACACATAATGAGACCTAAGTAACTATCTGACTTCAATCAGGCAGCTCACTTGTGGAAAACCACCGACTTTCTCTCTTTCAGGTCCTCACTATGAGAAAGGACATTTCCTTTTTTTGGACTCTTCTGATTTTGGTAACACTGTTTCATCCCTGTGAGTTTGCAGAAAAGGCTTGTCCTTAAAGAAAAGACACTCTCTTTAAACATAAAAAAATATGTGGAAAGAAGCATACAGACAGTGTGCTGCTTATGTGCGATATCCTAATTCACTGAGAAAACAGAAATACCTAACTGACCATGAACAGGGAAACAAATACATTAATTATATGCGTGTTAAAATAAATGAATGGTTCTGCTGCTCTGCTGCTTCAAGAGAATTAATAAAATTTACAGTGCCTAAGGATCCAGCCTATAGTTTAGTAGTGGCATATATTGTGTCATCAGGTTTAAATAAGAAATCTGGGGGTGTGCTTTGCTTTCAATGACTGCCAGAGCTAGTCATAGTAATACCGTCAAAAGACCAATTTGCCCAAGGAATACAGCACTATGAACTGGTTTGCAGTTAGCAAAAGGCTACTGACTATGATTTCTAATAACATTTAAAAGTAATCACAAAACATGATAATAATTAATTTATTTTAGTATGAAATCAAAATTTAAAGGGAAAAAAATACTTTCAGAGCTATTTTTGTAGTGGTTACAGGGATAATGGCAACTTCTAATTTTGTTCTTTTGGTTTATAACGTTCAGAGTAAATCAGAGAAAATATAGACTCTGAAAAGGAAATTTTTCAAAAGTGTTGTTTGAATATCCAAGGTTTCTGACCATCTTCTTCCTCCTTCTGTTGACATATTCTTCAAAGCAAAATGCTGGATACATCCTAAGGAAGCACGAGATAGTCTAAGGATTTTAAGCAACATAATGTGAAAGTATTGGCAAAAGGGCAGAAGGTGGGAGAAGAGCCAGTAGAGCAGGGAGAGACTGTGGCAGCGCAGAGGTGAGCAGAATAGTGTCTGTTTCACAGCTCAGAGAGGTGCAAAGAGCAGGAGTCACCGAACTTAGCCCATGCCTGTAATTCTTTTGAGATGTTCTGGTGAAATCATTCTTCTCATCCCTTGAAGTTAATGATCAGAAGGACAAAATTAAACTGTGACCCATGGTCCTTGAGGAGAATAAAAGAAAAAAAGGAAAAAAGGACGAACTTCTGCATTGTGTAAGCCCCAGGACTCTTTCAAGGCAGAACAGCTGGATGTATTTTTTGCTGACTCATGTCGTTGGTATGTATGTCTTAGCAGTCTTCATCATTCTCACAATTAGTATTACAATTATTTTTACAGAGACAGTTGGCCTCTGGATGCAGATGTGCTACATACGGTTAATTATGCATAGATGTCAACTATTTGAACAGAAATGAGGAGAAAAATAGACAGACTTGGATGTTTTGTTTGGCTTTTATGTTTTAGACACTTTGCTTTGGTGCTATGCGACTGGTATTCACTTTGTCACATAATTACACTAGGTCTTGTTCAGTTTAGAGAATCAGATTTATCTTCTTTTTCAGGAAAGAGAGATGACAATGCTATTTTAATGTTTCCAAGCAGTTTCAATATTAAGCGTTCCTTTCACATATCAGTTTGAGGAGGGGAGGTTACAGCTTTGAGTTACTACCTCTGGAATTTTGTCCACTCACAGGTAGACGTGACTGCCACCAGCAACAGGGAAAAGAGTCTGGAAGCGGATCTCAGTTAAGGTTATACAGCATCAGTGGTGGTGGGCTCAAGGGAGGCATTCAGCAGTCTGTATCTGCTATGCAAACCACTGAACGCCTCCATCTGACAGCTTTTCAAAATAGCTATGCTTGGCACCACTTCTTTGGGCACAATATGTCCTGAATAATTTGTTTAGTTTATATATTCAGTTACGTACTAATTAACTCATTGCCTTTTGTAGTTCTGCTTTCCTGTTTAACCCATTTAACATTGTGCCATTGTAGTCCAAGGGGAAAAACTCCTTTGGTGTTTACCTGGGTTGAATTCAGAGCAACTCAAAGGGCTTCAGTGGACTTACGCTGCCTTTAGAGAGCAGGAATTGATCCTCTCAGTGGAATTAACAAACAGCTATAATTACTTCCATTAAAAAAAAAAAAGTGCAAACAGATTTTGCTTTCCTTTCTCACAATTTGGTTTTTATGTGCCAAACGACACTTAGCAGAGGACACCACAAAGCTTTTCAAGGAGGCTCACTCAAGCCAATAAAGTCAACAGTGAGACAGAACCTAGATTTTTCATTTGGCCTCCATTAAAATTGCTCAAGGGGCAGCAACTTTCAAGATTTTAATTTTGAAATTTTAATTTTAATCTGGAGCAGTGAGAGTAACTGAATGCAGTTTCTTCTGAGAGAAGGGTCAATGTGAAGGAAATTGCTTGCATTGTTTTGCAGGCCCTATGCTTCTCGAATTAGTAGTTAAAGTTTGCAGGAATTTTTAGTTGTATGGATGTCTAAAATCCTGTCACTACTAGAAGCTAGTGTTTAAAAGCAATTTGTAGCTAGTTAGACAGATAGAGCAGCACACAGGATACTAAAAAGCAAGCTGAGAAAGGAATGAGAGGAATTACCTGTGCATGCGAAAGAAAAGAACTGATGCCTATTAAACTTCCTCTAGTTGTATTCAATTTGTATATTTCTCCTATATATTGTTCTCTTTTGTGTTTTTAAGGATGGATATGAAATCTTTTTCTCATGATGTTTTTTGAAGAGCTAGATGCCACTTAACCCATATTGGATGTGAGATTTAGTGTTTGTGGTGTGTGAATATGTGCTTGTGTGGGTATTTATCTTTTTGTACTTAAATATTTCATTTAAATGCACACTGCAAAATATGTAAGGTTGAGAAATGCTGAAAGCTTTGGGATGTTTTAGGATCTTTATATGCACTTGGTGGCTACCTGGGTTTTGTAGCAAAAGGCATTTGCCTGTTTTTTATTTAGACTAATCTAGTTAATTTTATTTGCATTTCTTTTACAACTCACAATACACTGTATAGCATGCATTGAACAAAATATTAACTGCAAATGCATTCTATCAAGCTCATTATTTCCAGAATATTTTTACCTTTTTATTAGATCACATAGGAAGCATTAGACATATCATTAACATGTATGGCAGACGGTACAACACGGTATTTAATTGAGATACATGTTAGAGTCCTCTCTGCTTAGTGTTATATTGAATTTTCCTGGATCACATGTAGATGTTTTGTTTTATAAAGCAATTTTCAATTTAGAAAGACACAAGAAATTTATCCTGAGTGGAAATTCACTTACAAAACCTAGTTACTTTGATTTTGATTTTTTAAATCTGTTATAAACAGAACATTTTGAAATAAAACCAGTTACAATTATAGTGCTGTAACATTTTCAGAACTATATTCCAGGGTTTTTTTTTGGGAAGCTAATTCTGGCAAAATTAAAACTGACCTTGTACTGTGTTGACAGAGCTGAATATTTCTGAGCAATATGATTCCAGCTAAATTTCTCTGACTGGCGCTACTAATAATTAATGGAATTTTTTTAAGTTCCCATCACAGAAACACATGAACTGCTGAGAATGTAGAAGGCAGAAAAAGAGATAAAGTATGCACGTTTCATCATTCAACATGTGGAACAAGGAATTTGATGCTGTTTGTTGGCTGACAAACTCAGTTCTCAGATTTTGAGAAAGTCAGAACTTTGTGGCAGGATTAACCTGATATGCCTGACTGTGGAGTGATGAGCTTTGACTGACACAGCACGAGTCTGAATGGTGTTCCCATGCACAGCAGAGGAAAAATTGTTAACGTTTCCCTTCTCTTAGAGAATGGAAAGGAGGGAGAAGGCAATGGAGGAGAAGAAAATATATAGACACAGCATATGTTACACATTTAAAAGAAATATTGCTTACTGAAGTGCCTAAAAGAACCATTAGGGTTTTTTTTTTTTAATTTAAAATTCACTTGTGTGGGGTGAAGTGATATTGTCGCAGCAAAAGTGCTAGAGTAGAGGTCAGGTCTTTGTTGTCACCATTGCTAAATGCTTGGTAGCCCCAACTACATGAGAGACCACAGGCAGAAGCTTCACACCAACCCAGCAGTCTGGCTCACAAGCAAAAACGTTTCCCAGAAATTACAGTCTGGCACTTCCTACTTGTGTGTACCAGCCTGCTCAATATCCAGCCTCCCTGCAAGCTACTTTTCACTTTGGGAT
Source organism: Ardeotis arabs (assembly GCA_011801015.1). Taxonomy (NCBI): domain Eukaryota; kingdom Metazoa; phylum Chordata; class Aves; order Otidiformes; family Otididae; genus Ardeotis; species Ardeotis arabs. Next base: position 168,712 of record JAAGAY010133925.1, read on the forward strand.
TCACAGTAAGCATATTGAAAGCAATGGAAAAATTCTCATTGATCTCGGAGGCCTTCCAGACAGACCTTCTGTGAGTGCAAATGCTCCAAACACCAAGTTAGAGATGTTAATGTGAGTTTGTCATACAGTGAGGTTGTTACAGAATTGTATATAAACAGTGTTTTAAAGTGTGGAGCAATAACCATTTCGTGAGTGAGATGAAATGGGGACATGTAAGTCACAGCAACATATTTTAGTAATTTGTTTATATGAAAGCAAACAAATTACTATGAGTTTTAGCAATTACCATCAATTTACTAGCAATTATTAGCAATTTTTCTTCTGTCTTCGATTGAGGTATTCAATCTATTCTATTTATTTACTTGTTCTCTGTTCTTTGTTTTTATTTTAGACCTCTGGGCTAATTAGCAGAGACACAGATGGCAGAGAATGAAAACTCCCATTGACCTTAACAGCTCTTAGAAGCAGCAGTGAGGAGTGGCACATTGGCCAAAGGGATGATCTAGAGCAGTTAAGAGTCATGTATTGACCCATTGAGAGGGATAGGGGATGAGCTGGATGATTTAGGGATCTTTTGTTATCATACAAAGAGAAACCCAACTGACCACGATGCCCAAGTTACTTATTTTTGGTCTTTTTTTTTAAAAAAAAAAAAAGCACTTTATCAAGTGCGGCTATCAAGGAAATATCCCAAATGGTGAAGCTCCAGTTATCAAAGGTTTCCAGTATCCCTAGGGATGTGTGTATAACGGGAAGTCTGCCCCATGTAACAGACACCTCTATCACTCTTGAACTTCTACCATCCTAAAGCAAACACAAGCCTAAAGCAGGGCCATGTGTATACAGAAAAGTCTGAACAGATTAGCTTACTCGGAGACAGTGAACCCAACAACAAACAAACAGAAATTAGGATAAAGGAGATCAATACACAGCAACACAAGGGGGAAAGTTAGCATCTAAATCCGAGATTGCTGACAACTAGCAGATTCATTGCTCTTTCAAAGGAGAAATAGCTGGTTCAGCACCTGGAGTGAGAACATAGACAAGACTGGCATTTACACTTTTGCAGCTCACGCAGCCATCCTATGAGAATGGATTATTGCATATTGATGGAAACAAACATAAGCCAAGCTCCAGGATTGTGTTGTGCTGCTAACTACTTTTCAAAGAAAATTTAGGCTATGAATCATAGAATCATAGAATCATAGAATGGTTAGGGTTGGAAGGGACCTTCAAAGGTCATCTAGTCCAACCCCCCTGCAAGGAGCAGGGACATCCCCCACTAGATCAGGTCGCTCAGAGCCCCATCCAGCCTGGCCTTGAATGTTTCCAGGGATGGGGCATCCACCACCTCTCTGGGCAACCTGTTCCAGTGATCTACAACTCTCATTGTGAAAAATTTTTTCCTGCTACCCCCCTCTATTTTAAAACCATTACCCCTCGTCCTATCACAGCAGGCCCTACTGAACAGTCTCTCCCCATCTTTCTTGTAGGCCCCCTTGAGGTACTGGAAGACCGCTATCAGGTCTCCCCGGAGCCTCCTCTTCTCCAGGCTGAACAGCCCCAACTCTCTCAGCCTGCCCTCACAGGAGAGGTGCTCCAGCCCTCTTATCATCTTTGTGGCCCTCCTCTGGACCTTCTCCAGCTGGTCCATGTCCTTCTTATGTTGGGGGCTCCAGAACTGGACACAGTACTCCAGGTGGG
>JAAGAY010133926.1:0-75830 GCA_011801015.1 Ardeotis arabs
AAAAAAAAAAAAAAAAAGGAAAAAAACCCGAGAGGGCGAGGAGAGCAGCGAGAGTGTTTGCTGGGGATCACACGGGTGGTTTGGAAAGGGAACGTGTAAACTCCGCTTTCCTTAATCCAAAGCAAACATGCAGGGAGCATGCAGCTCCACTATTCCAGCGTGGGAAGCCCTGGTTTTGCCAGGCGCTTGTCAGCTGGTCGGAGCTGGATGTGCGAGCGAAATTTGACCTCTGCATGGGCAGGAGGTGTTCCTGCTGATGCATGCCTGTGTCTGAGACCGCCCGAGATTCCATGGGGAACTGGGAAAACAAGCAGTTTGACAGCAGCACCTTGTTAATCCCAGTAACATACACACGCGAGCACTGTCAGAAGGGAACTCGCTGGTGGCACGCGGGGCTGGTGACAGCACCTCGATCCCCTGACCCTTGGTACCCTTGGAAATAGGGTCCGAGATCAGCGATGGGTGAAAAGTGATGGAGTTTGCTGGTGGCTTATTAAGACCATTAACATCCAAAGGCCAATGTGTCATCTGTGCCCAGGGAGGGGAGTTGGGAGAAGAGGATTTTCCCCAAATGACATAAAATAGAAAATCCCTGAGGGATGCCAGTGCTGTGCTGCAGTCTCTCACCCCTGACTTGAAACACTGATCACTCCTCCTTGCTTTCCCGCTGGGCACTCCTTTACCCGCTGGAAGCAACTTGATTTCACTCCGCTCCAAGGACACCTGCAATAGAAAGAGAGAGATAGCGAGCCATCCTGGAACACATGGTGTCCTAGGAGCCATCCTGGTCACTCTGGCTCACTCAGGGCCTCACATTCCTGATGGTGAGAATGGGAGGGAACTGGGAGGCCAAGGCCAAAAAACGGCCAGAGCGCAGCTGGCGTCCACCTGGGAGGAAAATCCCGGTCCTGGCCCTGCCACACTCCTCAGTTCCGGGAGGAGATGGTTAATGAACTATGTGGTTTTGTTTTAATTAGAATGGAGGCATCATCCTGTTACTGCGTTACGGTTTAGTTTCTGTGCCGATTATGAATTTACGGCTTGTGAGGCCCCTGCCAGGCATCAGCAGAGCGCCTGGCTCACCCCAGCTCCCGCTGTCACCGCCAGCACACGGGACTGGGCAGCTCTGGGTTGTGTCCCAGTGCAGGCAGGACTGGGAACTGCTCCCGAGATACTCGTAGTCCGGTCAGCCGTAGCACCTCGTGCTGTTTGACGCCGTTCCAGGCTGCTTTCCGTGCTCTGACGTGTGCTCCCGCGTGCAGGTGCTCGCCGAGGGACAGCTGCGAGCGAGCGGAGGAGCCGTACCGGTTCGCGGGCAGCATCAGCCAGTGCATGAGCGTCACCGTGCAGCCCAGCAGCATCTCCGTCTCCGAGCACAGCCTCCCGGTAGGTGCGGCTGGCGAGCGGGAAGGGGTTGGGAAGAGGCATTTCCAGCACGTTTCGGGTTCACAGTGAGCAGTCCGTTCTCCAGCCTTTCTCCCTGCCCAGCAGCACAAGTGTTTTCCCATGAAGTCAGACTCACAGAGGAACTGGGGAGGGAAGGGATCAGAAGGGGGTGGGGATGGCAGAAACAAATTCCCCTTCCCCTTGGGCCTCAGCTCACATTTCTCTTGGTCGGGTTTCATTTGCTGTTGAAAGGAGAGGCTTTGTTTCCCAAAAGCCCTCATCTGTGAGCTGTGCCTGGCTCTCTGAAGCGTCCCAGCTGTTTCTCTCCGAGCCCCCCAGCACCCAGCGGCAGCTGGCCTTGCCGCAGCCCCTTCCCGCTCCCTGCCCGCCGTGGAAACGACGTGGGGCTGTTGGGTGGGCACGCATCCCCACTGGTTTGCTCTGGGGACGGTCCCAATTCGTGCAGGGCTCGAAGGGGACTCGTTTCTGAGGGCCATGCGTGCCCGGGCAGGGCTGTCCCTCCCGTGCGTGCAGCGAGGCGGTTGTGGCGCGTGGCGGTTGTTGGAGCCGCTGTGCGTGCGGAGGGTTGATGGGACCATCACCGCTCTGGTGCGTAAGAGGCAACGTGCTGCTGTCACGGGTTCCTGGCACAGGCATGGAGGGTGGCAGAGCAACCAGGGGGACAAAAAGCTGCCATTGCCACCTCCCCTGAACTGCAGTACCCAAAGGCTCAGCAAGGCGTTTTTGTGTCAGCTGAGACCCTGCATCCTTGGCTTTCATTTTCCTCCTGCGCTTCCCATGAAATGGCAGCTGGCCACCTCCTGTGGGCAGACGGGTAATTTCAGGGGGTCAGCACTGAATGGGAAAACAGCAGGTGATGAAAATATGGAGGAACCTGGGGCAGCTCTGCCTGCTGACAGGTCGCTGGCTGTGTTTTGTTCCCCCCCTGCCCCTCCTCTCCCCGGCTGCAGCTCAGCTTGCTGGTGAGCGATGCTCCAGACCTGACGGCCGGCGTCACCTGCCTCTTCGGAAACCTGACAGAGGTGGAAGGGCAGGTTTCGGGCAGCCGGGTTGTGTGTGTCTCGCCAGCAGCGAAGGACGTTCCTGCCATACCTGTGGATCAAGGTAAGTGACTGACTTCTGGACAGCAGTACGACATCTGCGCCATCAGAAAGTGCGGCACGGGTTTGGAAGTATATGCTGGGTGGAGTGGACCCTTCGGGGCTGCTGCTGGAGAAACTCCTGCTCCTGTCAAAGACCACTGAACCCAGGGAGCTAAATATGCTTTGTCCTTAAGAAATCCCACACAGGGAAAGGTGGGCTGGGAGCAGGCAGCACCGCGTGCTTGCCCCGTCCCCACACCCTCCCTGCACTGCCAGATCTCTCCCCAGGGCAGGATTTGGGGCTGCAGGAGCTCTCTGTGCCCCCTGGGGTGGCTCATGAGCAGAGCAGGGGCTCACAGCCATGCCATGCCGGGTGGATCTGGAATGCCAGAGCCCTCCCCTCAGCCTGGCTCAGCACCCACGAGTAGGTGGATGCAGTTTCTATTTTTCGGTCCTGATCTTTGGGTTGTTTCTTCATTAATGTCACTGCTGTCATATTTTCTCTTCCCATAACCAAAACGCTACTTGCTTAAAACTCATTTTCTGCTTGGCATCCTTCCAGGTGTCAACCGTGCTCCCCTGCTGATATCTTTGTATTTCCAAGGCATTATATGGAGCCTGGGACTTGGCGAGCGCTGGGGGCTCAGAGCCGCTGCGGTAGCAGGGCTGGCGTAGGCTTACCCACGGCAGCTCCAGAAGAGCAATCTGCTCCTAATTAACTGAGGCTCCTGACGAGCTCTGCTAATGCCCTAATACTTCCAGCATTGTCTCCTGCTCTAGTCTTGGGCTGCTGAATGAGTGGTTTTATACTGGAGACAGCATCCTTTGGGGAAGGGGATGAGGTGCCACACTCATTTCAGCTGTGACCCAAGGCCGTGTTCAGACCCTGTGTCTCCAGTGCATTTTGCCACCGAGCCTGGTTTGGGTGGGAGGCATTGCTGGAGGCTGCCAGCCCAGCACCCTGGGGTGCTCGATTCACGGTCCGGCCAGGGGGATGCTCAGCCCCCCAGCTTGAGGAACCGCTGCAGACTCATTGTGGGTGGGAGGCTGACGCCTGGGGGAGCAGGGGGATGAAAGCCATTTGACTTCCACCTTCTACCCCAGAAGCAGATGGCTCAGCACGCTGGCAGGCGGGGAGCGGGAGCCTCCGCGTCTGCTGTTGCTTCCCTCGTTGCTGCTGGTGGGACTGACAGGCTCTGGTTTGCATCCCCAGACTGGTTCGGCGTGGTGCTGCAGCTGAAGTCGCGAGAGACGGGGAGGACGTTTGTCAGCACAGAGTTCAAGTTCTACAACTGCAGTGCCCACCAGCTGTGAGTGCTCCTTCCCAGTCCCGGGCTGGGAAATGGATGCTGGGCTCTGGGACCAACTAGGGGAGGTTTCACACTACTGGGTTCAGCCGTCAGACATGTGCAATGGAAGGGGAGCCCACCGCTCCCCGTCTTCTCTGAACTTCTCTGAGTGCATGTGAGGCTTTCTCTGCCTTGTGGGAGGCAGGTGGAGTGAGCCTGAAAAAAACCTTAACCTGCTGGTGCCCCCAAGCTGCGCGATCCTGCAACTGTGAACTGGGATGCGTTTCCACAGGCAGAGCAGAGGGGCTGGGGTGGTGGGCTGCAGGCGGAGCAGGACGCTGGCCACCACGGGTGATGCTCCACGGGGTGACAGAGGAGGGCACGGCTGTTGGAGGAGATGGTGGTGAGGTATGATCTTGGGTGTCTCCAGCCCTGGGGTCTGTATTTCAGCTGGGGCAAGCCAGAGCGCTGGCGGTAGGAGCCCCCCACACCCTACTTGTGCCTGGAATCTGGCAGAGCAACCCAGAGACCCTGTCACAGCAGCGCGGGCACGGTGGGCTGCTCCACAGAGGGCTGGGGGGCTCAGTGCCGCTGAGCGTCGTGGAGGTGTGTCCACCGTGGGCACAACTGCTGCTGGAAGGCGTCACGCAGATGGCTGCCCTTAAAAACACATTTACAGAGCTGAAGCATTTATAGATTTCTCTCTGGAAATGCAGCAAGCCCCAAAGCACCAAAACGAAATGCGGGCTGGACCTGCCAGAAGTTGGATAGGGAACAGCAGACCTGAGCTGCGAGGTTGGGCAGCATCTCCGGCAGCAGGGTTGGCTGCCAGCTCCACTCCGGGAGCGTGGTTTGCTGCTCCAGCTGCCTGGTAGGACACAAGAAGTGCCAACGTAGGGTCACTCCCGATCTTCCTGCACTGGATTTGAAGCCTCAAGCTGCAGGGCCATCCCTGCTGCACTTGGAAGAGGGTTGTGTGTGCTGATGGGCTTGGCTGGCCTGCAGTTTTTCTAGGCATGCATTCAATTATTTTTTTTTTTTTATTTTTGAGCTGTAGCACAGAGCAGAGGTACCAGGATGAAAGGAGCCCTGTGAGTCCGTCCGTCCCCCCATGCTGCCTCTCATGGTGGTCTGTATCCATTACTTCAGCCATCCCTGCCCCTCGTGGCAGCGCTGTCCTTACGTCCTCGTCCCTCAGGCTGTGCCAGCCTCTCCTCCGGCTGCGAGCGCTTGCCGTCCGTCCAGCGCTTCCTCTGCATCCTCCTGGTTTTGAATTTGTGTGAGGGATGGCATCGCAGGGCCCCCTGCTTTCACATAGGAGCGGAGGTTTGAATCAGGAGAGGCAGTGCATCTTTTCTGGTCTCATTTGGCTTCATCTGACCATACCTTCCTATCGGCTCCTGCTTGGAGATGAAGTGCTAACGCCGTGGTAAATTCTGCAGCATTTACGTGGCACTGGACTCGTTATCAGGGAGTTCAGCGAGGGCAGGAGCCAGCCTGGCAGGAACAAATCGCAGCGTGCAAAGAGGAGGAAGGAATACAGGTCGCAGCCAGTGGAGAAGAGACCTATCGACCTGGAGACTCCTCATGGCAAGGGAGAGGGGTCTCGGGGGAGCACGGGAGCAGCCGTGCCCGTTGTGGTGTGTGGAGCGCGTAGCCCTTGGGAGCTGGCATTGGGCTAAGGGGGGCAGGAGGGGTTTGGGGCTGGACAGGCATGTGCTGCTTTTGCAGGCTGTGCTGTGAAACCTCCCATGCAGGGTCCAGCTGTTGCAAACCCCTGGGCTGAGATGGTTCAGCGCTCACATGGGCTCCTGTGTCCCCAGGGAGCTGCAGGGGGGTCAGGGAACATGGGGACGGCTTCTGTGTTAAGTCTCTTTCAATAAGGACCAGATGAGGTGGAAGGATGTGCTTTCTGAAGGCAAAGAGAGACAGTGATCTTTAAGAAGGCTGGACCAGGATGAAAGAGCAAAGGTGGTGACCTGGTGTAAGTCTGAGAGCTCAGCATCCTGAGCTGAGCAGCGGCCGGGAAATCACGGTACAGTGTGAGGTGCTGAACTAAGCCCTTGGCCTTGTCCCTCAGACCTGGCTCCGGGAAGCAGAGAGCTCCACTGGCACCCACGGAAAAGCCGGCGGCCAGGGCAGGTGAGGGCAGGGGGGAGAAGTGCTAGAAACCCCAACGGAGACAGAAATGGGGCAAACAAACAAGTAATTAAGCAAGCTTGCAGGACTTGATGTTCTTCCCTGGATTTGCGCGTGCGTGATTAGAATAAGCTTCCTTAGCTATTAAGGTCACTGCGAATGCATCAGAAGGAAAAGACAATTGAGTTATTAAAACCCGCAGGCTCGTGGCAGCGGCCCGCGAGAGGCATTGCCCTGATGCCTCTGCCCAGCTGGCAGGAGAGCTTCTGCCCGGAGACCCACTTTCCTGCTTTTCCAGAGTTTCCTACCTAAGGCCACGCTCCCACTTCCCTGGTGATGCTCATCACTCTGTGCTGACCCTGGGCTCGCTCCGGTGCATCCCTGCCCCCGGGCACTGCCCGTTCCTGGCAGCACCTGGCTCTCTGGAGCCACAGGTTGTGACATGGAGCCAGATCCCACGGGCCCAGCTCATCCTTGTGCCAGCAGATGGTCACCAAAAAGCTGCCACACGGCACGGAGGGCTGGCCGCGGAGATGGAGGAGGTGGTGACTGCAAATATTCGCAGCTGTCGTGGCCGGTGCATCTGTCTGGCAGGCGGTTAGTGTGGAGGAAAACCACCCAGCCAGCTCGCTGGCAGCTGGGCCGCCCCGTGTCTGAAAAGGGTCTGCGTTCTTTCAGAAACATTTCATAAACAGTTAATTTCTTCCAGCATGAATCAAAAGCGCTCGCTGGCCTCTTTGCACGCCAAGGCCAGGCAGAAGTGTTACTGTTGACTTGAAGCATTCCTGAATTGTAAAACAATGGATCCAGTTTCTGCCAGGCTTGCCGTGTTTCCCACTTTCTAGAAACTAAAAATGAAGGCTGGTTGTCTGTGCGATATTGTGCTTTATTTCATGCGGATGCAATGATGTGCGATAAATTCCAGCTTGTGTTTTATTACTGACTGAAGCATGAGGTTGTTTAAAGCCTGTCTTTTGAGTGTGCGTTTTCCCAGCCCTGTTCGTTACCTTTGTTGTACCAAAACATCCCTCCAAAGAAATCATTTTCCCGTGAAGGTCCCTGAGCCTGGATTTCTGGCCAGGCCTGTCTGTGACCGTACGGACCGCCCGGGGCGATAACCTCCTCCGTAACGTGCCCTTTCTCCCTAGGTGCCTGTCTTGCGTGAACAGTGCTTTCCGCTGCCACTGGTGCAAATACCGGAACCTCTGCACCCACGACCCCACCACCTGCTCCTTTCAGGAGGGACGGATCAACGTCTCTGAGGTACCGGGCTGGGCTTTCAGCTCTTTCTTCTTTGTTTTTCTGTGGCACAATTAGCATAAGCAATGCTTACATGAGGTTTTTCGGCTTTCCGTGGGTTGGGGCTCCTCTCTTTGCTGGTGTCGGAAAGCGCAGATACGGCTTTAGAGGAGCGCAGGGTCAGTTTAACAAAAACGTGGTGACCTGAACACCAAAGCTGATCCCAGCTCTGATACCTGGGTGTGCTCAGGTTCAGTAATAACTAATTGCTGTGGGGCTTTCCCTCAGGGCTCTCAAAGCCTCCTCGAAGGCCAGCGCATGGCAGCAGCTCTGCTCTGCACGCAGGGGTTTGCCCAACGGCAAGCGACGGGTCAGGTGGGACCTGGTGGGACTCATTCGGTGGGTTGTGCTGGCAGCTCTGAAATTTCTGGCAGGAGCCTGACTGATTGAGAAGGGAATTACAGACGTGAACACCCCCAGACTTTGGGAAAGAGAATTGATTCAGGTTCCAGCGCTGTGGACCAGCAACCGTGTCTCTTAGCAGTCAATAAAAGGTGTGGGGCTCGAGTCCAGCAATGCTTTTAGCGGTTGGAAGGAGGCATAAGCCCGTTAACGGCTCTGTGGACCTTCTGTATGTCCTGAGGTGGACAAAGAGCCTCAAAGAGCTGCCCCGTGCCCAGGGAGAAGCGTCCACCCTGGAGACAAACCAAAAGCTTTCTCAGTCCAGTTGAAAGCCAAGGAACTTCCTTTCAAGATAACAAGAGAAAGCAAAAGTCTTTGCTTTTCCTTCTCTGGAGCGATGGGGGGGTTTCTCCTTCACACTCAAAGCATCACTGTCTTCCCAGGCTTTACAGTTGTAGTTCTCAGGTTGATAGCCCTTCAACCCCGTGATCTCAAAAGTGTTTGACAAGTCTCTGGTAAAGTAGGACAATCCCATTATCTCCATTTTCCTCCTGGGAGCGCGCAGGACTTGCCTGAGATCACACGGAGGGAGCGAGTGGAGGAGTTGGTATCTCTGCCAGTTCCCGCTGGGATCACAGCGCCGTCGCGTCTCCAAAGAACTTCCTCTGTCGTCTTCATCTCGTAGGGGCTGTTTCTTGCCAGGGGACGCTGTGAGATATCTAACACCCTCCTGGTGATTACTTTTGACAAGGGCTAATGATGATGATACAGATGCTCCACTGTTTGTCATGACTTCTCCAGACCTCTGAACACTCGGGCAAAGCCAGCCGCCAAAACCGCATTTGGTTGCTTATTTAAGGCAAATGAGTTGCCGCTTGCATACACAGAGCAGTGCTAATGCCTTTGTTGTGGACATTTCTCTCTGACTAGCACAAGGCATCAAATAAATGCCTCATGAAGAGTTTTGTCTCTTAATTCAGATCGCAATGTTCTTGCGGTGCCACAGCCTGATGGATTAGCGAAATGTTTGTGCTTACCAAAACAGTGCCCTTCCTCGTAGAGGTTGTGTTTGGAGCCGGGGCGGTGCTGCGGTTCTAGCCGTGGCAGTGCCGGCGCGTGCTGCCCTACTTTCAGTCCCGTGTGCCTCTTCTTACCTAAGATTTGCACGCGTGTTCACACGGGGTTGGAAATTTTCTCATGCCGTTATATTTAATTCAAGAGAAAATATCTTGAATATTCCCTTTTACTCCTGGCCCATCAGAACGTGTGTCCCGGCGGAATTCGATGTGTAACGAACTCCCTTTGATGCTCTAGGAGTCGTCTGTCTTGAGAAGGGAAAAGAGCTCAAAGCCTCAGCTGCTCTACAAGGTGATGGGGGAAAGAGAGCCCTTCTTCGCGAGCTGCACGCTCGCTCCTTGCACACTCCTGGCTGTATTGACCAAGCTAAACGCTGCCTTTTTGCCCTGCTTTCCTGAAAATGCAGCAGAGAGAAGCAGCTTTTTCTGTGTCTCTGCCTGCCCTGCCAGCAGGAATTGTTCAGTAAAAGTCTCAGGGCAGAGCTCGTGGTAGAGGCGGGGATGCGGAGGACGGCTGCTGAAGATGGGTGGGTGCTCTGTCGCGGGGCAGCGAGTGGGTAAGCGGTGGCACAGGCATTTGTGATGCCTGGGAAAGGACACCCATCGCCTGCCAGGTCTCTGCTTTGCATCACGCTGCTACATTTGCAAAAGTGAAAATCTATGTTGGTGTGCGAGGCACATTTGGTTTGGAGTCACTGGTAGATACAGAACCTTCTGCCTTGAACACAGAGCTGTCTTCAGGACGGAGCTGGCTCTTCATCTCCTCATCTGGTGGGAAGTTTCTGACATGAGGTAAACCCAGCTCTTCTGAGACTTCTGTTTCCAGGTGGCAGTTCTCTAGGAGTTAATAATTGGATAGGCAACTCTCTTTTCTCAGCCTTTTGTTAGCCTGAGGCATCATTTGCCCACCCAAGGTGCCTGGCTAGATGTGCTCTTCAAAGAGCAACAAGAAGGCAAAGGTCTGGGGCTGGCTTGCACCCACAGAAGCTGAGTTTCTCCGAGAAGAAGCCTCACAGATGTGTGGTGCTGATTGTCTCACTTTACAAAGCTTCAAATCAGGCCTGTGATAGAATTTGAGTGTGTCTGAGGCTCTTGGGTTTGTGTATGTGGGAGGCTATAAGATGTCTCTCAATGTATAAAACATGCAGATGAAGAGGATTGTAGATACATAAATATATCATTCCACCCCATCCCAGTGGAGAGCTAGAACCAAATAAATCCTATTAGTTTCCCCAAATGTGGGATCCTGTCTCCCTTTGATGTCCACTGTGTGCAGATAATGCCATTGCCACGTGTGAGATGCTGACTCAGGGGGATGGAGCGTTTCAGATGCTGGGAGTTCAGTGCAGATTTTGGCTCTCATCCGCTTCCTTTGAATTCTCGCTGCTTTGAGAGCAACACCTTTGCAGCTGGCTGTGCCTTTGGATGCCGAGTGCAGCTTGATGTGCCTTGAAGGAAACAAAATCAAACCTTCCTCATATCTGTCCTTAGAATCCCTGCTGTTGGATACCTGAATGGGGACTCTGATGTGCAGAGAGAACTCAGAGCCACATTTAAGTCCAGCAAATGGCTTTGTTGGGTCACAGTGGGCTTCTGGAGAGATGTGTTTGTCTGAGAAAGTACCAATAGTAACAAAAAGCCCAGCTGCAGCAAGATTAACACATCTCAGTTTGAGAAGATTGGTCTGGGCTTGTTGGCAAGACTTTTTTCATCAGTAGATGTGTATAACCTACAGTGGTTGGTGTTTGGAAGGCGAACGGGCCGGCATTCGGCGAGGCTGCAGGGACCGGAGGGAGATGTTCCCACCTGTAACTCAGCCGTGTTCCGGGGAATTGCTCCTGTCCTCACCTCTGGAATGCAGAGGGTCGCTATAGGAGAGAAATAGGCTCTCCAGCCTTCCATATTTTGCATGGCTGTGAATACCACAGGGCTTCACAAACTGATGGTGAGGACCTGGGATCCAGCGCAGAGCTCAGGGCGTCGGGTAGGGATTTACCAGAGAGAAAAGTCTCGCTTCAGTTGCCTTTCTTTTCATGTTTGGTTTCTAAGGAGCAAGGTCTGCTCTGCTTTCCAGTGGCATAAATGAGGAATAATGTGTTTCCATGAGTGATGGGGACTGTAATTTATATCATTGGGAGCACAACTGTGAGCCAGGGTTTACATTCATGTGCCAGATTCGTTTATGTTTATAACTTTAAAATGTGTGCAGCAAGTTAACATTCGTACAGGAATATTTTTTTTTTTTTTTTAAGATGAAAAGGATGAAAACATTATATTTTCTTCCATTTGGGCTAAATCCCACAGTCAAAAGAATTGCCTGCCATTTCTAGGCAGCTTTTTCCAAATAAGAGCAAGAAGATTTGACCTACTAAAACTGCTCCGTTAAACACAAATAATAACCATGGGTGCTCTGTTCTACTCCAGAGACAGATGCACATCATGGGTCTTTAAGGTGTTTATAGACCTTGGAGTCTGTGAGGCTAAAAAGTGTTGGAGAAGCATAAAATGTCTTTGCAAATTGTGTGCGATGATACTTCATACAGAGAATATTCCTCAAGAGTCTGTGCCACTCATGCGCTGGAGCCGTGTCTTTCTCCAGCAGACCTCCTGGTTTGTGTTTATTCTGGTGTGCAGAAGTCAAGAAGGATAATGAGAGGATTCGGCGTGTGTTTGCTTAGCGCGAGGAGGCAATAATGGCCTTTCTAACTCACTGCAGGATTTACTTCTCATGAATTAAAAAACAAAGTAAACTGATTATGGAACAAATTGTGTATTCTGCTGGCTGCAGGCTCCCTTTTATTCTGCATTTTCTGGATGCTCAGCTCTTCCTGGCACTAGCGCGGGGAAGAGCAGAACGGAGCCCCCAGCCCCGAGCCCTGCAAAGCAGGGACGTGGTGGTATGGACCAGCGTGAGAAGACCTTCACCACAGCCACACAGCTCCAGTCCCGGCAGCAGGGCTGGTGCTGCAGCAGCACCCACCTCAGACCCGTACGGGGAGCCCTGGGTGCGCAGGGGCGTGGGTGGACATCACTGCGGCAGCAATTTAAAAAAAAAAAAAGACCTGAAAGCTGAGCAATGAGCCTGGATGGGAAATGGCACAAAGAGGGAGGAGAGGGCCTCCGGCAGCGCTTCCGCAAGGCGTGCGGCGTCCGAGCAAGCCTCGCGCTCTCCGCAAGCCCCTGCAGCTTTTGCAGCTTCGCTCACTCATCTGATAAATTCAGCAGCGGCTGCCAGCGGCAGCGTGGCTCCCCATGAGTGCCCTGGGCTGTCGGCTGTGTGGCATCCTCCTCCATATCCCTCATCCCAAAATGGATATCCGCTTGTTAGTGTGATCACTGTAGCTGTCAGCCAGCGCGGAGAGGCTGCTTTTCTCGGCGTTTCCCCGAGCGGCGTGCACTCATGGGCTGCGTGCCTTTTTTTTCACCAGAATCCCAATGTGACATTTTTCTCCCACTGAAACCAAAGGCAAAAAATATCTATTATGTCCTACTCGTCTCTAATGATGGCAGAACAATTTTTGCTACCAGCATTTTCAGCACTACAGAGCAGATTTGGAAAAGTCCTCTCCCGTGTCTCTGAAGAGAGAAGTATTTCTTTAACAGTCGTCTCACGAATGGCAGTGGCTGGGGAGGATAATGGTCCATAACATATTCATTATTTTCAGGACTACGCACCGAGGTTCTCCCACCAGTGATGTGGTTGGAGATTTTTTTGTTTTCGATCATAATGTGATAAAGGATTCTGCGGCTCCAGGCTGCCTTTCCTCCCGAACGTGGGCTTTCCACAGTGCTGGGCACCTCTCTGGAGTGGAGCCATTTGACTCCGATGGGTCCTCGATGTGACTTTGAGGTGAAATGCAAAACCCTAAATGCAGCCGGATCCCAAGTAGGAGGTGGTATGGGTGTGCGGTGCGTAACGCGGAGGAAGGAACGCACGTGCAGAGTCAGCTCGGAAGAGCTGGATGGAAAACGCCATGAATCCTAGGAGTTTGCTGGTGGTGGTGTAAAGGAGCTGGAGTTGGATCCACAGTGCCAGGGTCTGTGGGAGCCTCGGAGCTCAGCTTCGCCGTGGCATTCCCTTCCAGCCTGTAAACCTGCTCCGCTGCAGAAAAGGGCTTTTCCTTCCTTGCTAGCGCAGCCCGCTTTCTGGCTGTTGGAGTTTAAAAATCACTCTTGGCTGTTAATCCGTGAAAGTCCCTGTTAGAAATAAAATAAAAAATATATAAGGAAAAGTGCCACTAAAAAGTTTATGAGGCAGGAGTTTAAGCTACTGGCTCCTCCAGACTGGGGTAGCATCTGTTTCTCATTTACAACTCGCCTGAGCCGGTCGTGAGGCAGCATCCCGTCAGCCTGGCCGTGAGCCGGAGGGGGAGCGTGGCTTGGTGAGCTCAGCGGCCGTCGCTGAGGGACGGGAGTTTTCCCCCTGGATGCACAGTCCTGGTGGGAGCATGGAGGGGATGGCTCTCCTCGCGTCGCCATCCGGATGATTTGCGTTTATCACTAGGCAGGGGCGCAAAGGGCTCGGGATGCCAGGCTGGGATTTGGCAGAGGGAAGGGAGATGTCAGTCCAGTTTTTCTGAAACTTCTACTTTGGCTTGGGATTAATCATTTAGTGTCAGGTGCTTAGGTACCTGGTTTCATTAGATCAAAGCAAGTCAGAGCGAAGCAGAATGTAAATACCTCTGATGGTCAGAGCCTGCGTCTCTGCGTGTTGCGGTTCCTGGTGTATAAATTGAGGAAAAACTGTATCTCGTGGTGTGTTATGAAGAGATAATGTTTAGGATGTTGAGATCTTATGCGAGGAATGTCGTACAATTGCCAGGCCCTGATAGGGGTTTTTTTTGCGGCTCATCTCAGGGTTTCATTCAGATGTCGGGTTTGTGCTTGTGGGGAGCTGAGATCTGCTCATCTGTTTGCAGGGAGACTTTCCTTTTATTTTGCATACAGCATCTTGCGTTGCGAAGTCTTGAGTAACTGGAATATTAAAACTTGCTATTTATTTAAGATTGCGTTATTTTGGCCAGATAGTGGCAAAAGTTGAAACAAACCACGCTTCTCTGTACTTAATGTTTTAATTGCTGTGCTTGGCTTTCAGAATACAGTTTTGGAGGCAGCAGCATTTTGCTCTTTTCTTTGCTCCTTTCTTGCAATCATGCAGCTGTTTGAAATATTTTCCCATGGTTTTCAAAGGAAAGTTTAACAGACTGCTTCCACTTCCATGGCGTTCTGTACAGTCAAAAATCAGGCTGTTTTGGGGGATGGAGGAACTGTCCTTACCCATTTTTCACTTCCTCTAGCTGAGAGCTCCTGAGCCTTAGCTTGTCTATAAAATGACCATCAGGGACGAAGTACCACTGTTTCACGTCACCTGTATTTATTGCCCTTGG
The DNA here is from genome assembly GCA_011801015.1 of Ardeotis arabs. Taxonomy (NCBI): domain Eukaryota; kingdom Metazoa; phylum Chordata; class Aves; order Otidiformes; family Otididae; genus Ardeotis; species Ardeotis arabs. The sequence continues at coordinate 14,022 of JAAGAY010133926.1, forward strand.
GTGAGTTCTGGAAGCCTTTGGGGTTCAGGGAGGAGCCCCTTTCATTCCTGCAGCCGACAGTGAAGCTCCCCTCGCGCTGGCCACGTTTTGCGGGCGCAGGACCTGTTTAATCTCCCCTTTCATGCAAGAGACTTCACATCAGGCCTTTCCTGATGAGGGGTGCAAGGGGTGAACTGGGATTAGGAGGAGACTTGGGGAGCGCAGCGCGTGGCCGGGAGCAGCTGATAACGCGCTGCTGCGTGAGGGCAGGGCCAGAGCTTGTGTCTCCGCAGATAAAACCCACGGTGAGCTCAGAGGCGGGGGGATTCCTCTGATTTATCCCCCGAACAGCGGTGTTCCTTCTTCTGCGGCTGCAGTGAGAAAACCAGCGCCAGTCCCAGAGCGGGGCGACTGTAACGGGGGTTTCTTTATTTCTGCACTTTACCTGCAGCTGCGCAAGTGGACTGGGAGGAGGCTGGTCCTGCGTGCCGGGGATGTCCTGGGACGTCAACCCTGCTGCCGGGAACCTGGTCAGACCTGCAGATGCAGCCTCACTGCTGTAACCTCCCCCTCTCTTTTGTTGCCCCCCAGGACTGTCCCCAGCTCTTCCCCACAGAGGAGATCCTGATCCCGGTGGGAGAGGTGAAACCCATCACACTGAAGGCGAGAAACCTGCCCCAGCCCCAGTCCGGCCAGCGCGGGTACGAGTGCGTCCTCAGCATCCAGGGCGTCATCCACCGTGTGCCCGCCCTGCGCTTCAACAGCTCCAGCGTCCAGTGCCAGAACAGCTCGGTGAGGGGTCGGGAGGGGAACGCGCCAAAAAGGTGCCCAAAATGGGTGTCAGCTCCCAAGAGCTGCGCAGGGGATGGGCTCAGCCACAGGGAGAGTGAAAAATCCCGGATTTAAACTAATCCTGAATTCCAGATGGGAACCTGCAAGGTGTTTCATTATATCAGCCCGGAGAAAATCCTTTATCTGGTGGTTCCCTGTCTGACTGCGGGGGGTCAGCGAGAGGAAGAGGAGGGAAGGTGCCAAAGGTGTCCAGGCAGGCTAATTCGTGCGGGGGAGATAAGGCGAATCACAGACCCCTCATTGGGGAGCTGTCGAATTCCAGGTCACGGTAGCTGGCTGAATACAGTAATGCTGAAAAGCAGCGTGGTGCAGGGAAGGAGGGGGAAAGGAAGACTGCCAGGGGAGAGAGCACAGCGCAGCAGAGAGAGGGAAATTGTCTGAACGATGCTGCTGGAGAACGGGCAGGGGAGGGGAGCTCTCCTCCGTAGGATGGGGCTTAGCCCTGACAGTGGACTTGGCAGGATTTTACCTCAGAACGCCCAAAGTCCCGTGGCAGGTACGTGGGGATACTGAAACACGTGTGGCAGTGCAGGCCACCTTCTGAGCCGCAGCCCACGTTTGGGTCTCATACAGCTGCAGGATGAGCAGGGAAGAGCCTGGTCCTTCCCCTCCTCGTGGAACAGCTCTGCAGGCAAACAGGGCACATTCCCTTTGGTTTAGGCAGCAGAAGAGGCTCTACTTCAATATTCAGTGCAGATGGCGTTAAATTGTTAATGAAGCTTTGAATTTTTAAAAATTTCACTGGATATTTATATGTCACTGGCCGTCTTTGGGCCTTGCAGCTTGGCGGATAATAAATGTATTAATACCGTATTGTACTTTTCCTATCCAAAGCGATTTATAAACATTAGAGAAGCACTTTTGTTCATGTCAAGCTCGCAGGAAGTGGTAGGTAGAGAATGTAAGGACAATTCTGTACTCACAGCTCTGTCACAGGTACAGAAGATTGAGTTTCACACCAACTCAGGAAGGCGAACCAGTACAACCCAGTGTAAGTTAAACCAGTACAACTGCGGCACGGGGACTGTCAGAGCAGTCTGCTCTGGTTTAATTATTGTTCCCTCATCCCAAAGAGGATGGCAGTGTTAGCTTACCTTTTTAAGTCTTTTTAGCAGCTGTTGATGGACTTAAAGCAAGCGAATGAGTTGGTGTTAATTGTGATAGTGGGGATTTCAGAATATAGTGGGACTTCACCTAGAGCACCCAGAGTCACTCAGCCAAGGCCCCCAGAATGTCCATGAGAAGATGAATAATTCAAGGCAGCGCTATTCTAGCCCAGGCTGAGGCAGAGACTGAGAAAGGACCTCTCTGCACCATCTATTTTTTTCTCAGCTGTTGCCTATTTCATCAGCCAGCGCTGCGCGGCGTGGGTTTAAGCTCCCGGTCGCACTGGGGTGCGTGGTGGCTGTGCAAGGAGATAGCCCGAAGGCAGCGGTCCTTCCAGCCTGATTAACTGGAGGGGCCGTATTGATAAGCTAGAGACTGAGTGACAAGAGCAACCACTGTGAGTGGAATAATTAATCTATTACCTCTCACAAGGACTGGATCTGATTTAATTATCTCTTCCTGGTGAGAAGGAGGGAGTCAAAGCAGGACCTGGGAGCTGAAGTGTAGAAGCGTGGTGGTTCAGACATCAGCACGTGTTTTTAAGCAGAGAATAATCACAGTTTCTTTAAAAAAAAAAAAAAAAAAATCATCTTTTCCTGTTAGTCTCTCTGATACATCCTCCCAAGCATTTCATTCTCCATCTTCTCCTTCAGTACCTCTATGATGGGATGGACATAAGCAACTTGGCGGTGGACTTTGCTGTGGTTTGGAACGGGAACTTTGTTATTGACAACCCAGAGAATCTGAAAGGTAATGTCTGCTTGAGTTGGCTTTTGAGTCGCAGGAAGGGAGGTGGTGATGGGGGCTGGGAAGCGGCTGCTGGGGCAGAGCGGCGTGGCAGTGGTGCTCACCAAGCACCATCAATACAGCCTTGGCTGTGGAAACCACGTCTGCAAGTCCACTCTACGGCTCATTAAGTCAAAACTCAACAAGTGCCTTTGCCATAAGTCCCAGAGCAGCCGTAGTCCGTATGAACATTTCCATTCCTGCCTCCGTCCTGAGCGCCTGTCCCCTCTTCCCGCAGTGCACCTCTACAAGTGTGCAGCCCAGCGCGAGAGCTGCGGGCTCTGCCTGAAAGCCGACCCCAAGTTCGAGTGCGGCTGGTGCAGCGGCGAGGCCAAGTGCACGCTGCGGCCGCACTGCGTCGCGCCCTCCGCCCAGCCCTGGCTCGACTGGTCCAGCAGGAACGTCAAGTGCTCCAACCCGCGCATCACCGAGGTAAGGGCGCGCATCTCCGGCCCCTTCTCCTTACTCCTTCCCAAGTGGATTTGTCTCTGTCTCCCTCTCATCTGAAAATCCACCGTTGTCCATCCGGCGCTGGAGAACAGGGAATAAAATGCTTGGCTACTTTCTGTGAAATTAATGTGCGGATCCACTGGCACGCGTGCCGGGGTGCGCGGCCCACTGCCCCTCCGCGCAGCTGTCACTCGCCGGCGGTGCTACCAGCGTTGGGGTGACCGCTATGGACTGTTGCAGGAATGCTAATTAAACTGGGGAGCTAATTAGTCTATAGTTGATCGTGCTGATGTTTCTGTTCAGACCACTGAGGGATGCAAAATGTCTCCCAGGAGCATTTTTACCAGTAAAACTGCACTCGGTCTGTTAACGTTACTATTAGGAGTGACACTCGTATCAGGTGGGAATGAAAGCAGATTTGGGTTTCTCACTTAATTAACTCCCCCAAAAAGCCTCCCTTGCCCTGAGCGCCTGTCCGTACTGCAGAAGGCAGAGGGCACAGGTGTAAAACAGGGTTGGATCAAAGCAGCCTGGCTCAGTGATGCTCGTGGCTGCAGAAACACCTGGCAGGGCAGGAGCAGGGCTTCTCAGCACACAAACTTCTGCCAGCTGAGTAAGTACCCCAGTGCATGTGGAAGTTTCCTCTTAACTCAGATTCTACACCAGCTTAGCTAAGCTGGCTGATGCTCAGAGACCCTGGGAAGGAGGCATCGGGGAGGAAACCGCGGTGGAGTCGTGTCAGGGCTGGGGCTGGCTGGAGGAGGAGGATGCTGAGGAGAGTCCATCCACCCCACAGGGACGTTACCAGGCCTCTGGTATTTCTTTTTAGACCCTCTGCCTGCCCACGTTATGCCTTTGGGCAGGTATTTCTCTTGCACAGTGTTTTATAAACTGCAGAGTGGAGCTTGCGAGGCTGTGGAGGCGCGGAGGTGGTGGTGGTGCTGACTGCAGAGACCTGAAAGTGTTAAGAAATGTTGAGAGCCTGTCCTTTCCTTCCTTGGGTCTTTACTTGTTTGTTTAGCTATCTTTGCAGAGAGAGAAAATGAGCCTTAAAGGCTTGCCCGGGTGTTCGCCTTGTCCTGCCAGTAGTCAGAAGCCCAAGCTTTCTGCTTGCACAAGGGTCTGCTACACGATGCAAGAAGCAAAATAGCCCCTGCCTGAGATTGTCCTTACTGTAAACTGTTCAGACAGTTGTAACATTGAAGAAGACTTAGATTTATTTATTTACCCCTCCTTGAGCTAAGGCAAGAAGGGGAAAAACACTCTGCTCCAGCCACCAAGTGACTTGCATCTGAGCGCTGCCAGGCTGCTGCGGGCACGGCGCTGCCGCCGAGCGCTTTGTCACTGTCCGACTTGAAAGCGATGCTGTTGGTCTCTGTCCAAGGAGAAAGGAGCAGAGCTTTGCTGTTACAGACCTCTTGTCTCCGTAACCAGGTCTGTGTCTCAGCCTCCAAAGCGGGAAGCGCGGCGTGCCTCACGCGGGGATGTTCTGAGTCTCGGGAGGTTGCCCTGAGTGCATTTGGAGATGGGAGAATTGAGTAGCAAATGTCTGTGCTTTCGTTGGCAGATTGGCTTATTCCACGGTGATGGTCAGCGACAGAAAATACGGATTTCAGGGGGATGTACGGCCTCAGCTGACTCTGGCAGTGCTGTGAGCTGTGGTGATTTTATCACAGTCCTTGTAGTGTGTGGTATTTTTCCTTGAACTCCACCTCCCACTCTTCTCCTTATGAATTCACAGCTTTTAGGTTGGATTTTTTTTTTTTTTTCATGAAAGTCAAGTTTGCAGTTTTCACTGTTGTAGAAAAAGAAGGGGGAAAGCAGAGGGAACTAGTGGCCTTTTCTGCGTGCTTTGAGACCCACCGGTGGGAAGGGCACTGTACAGGGCTAAAAACTCCTACAGCATTTTGCTGAGTTCTTGCAGAGAAGGTCAGGTCTATAGAATGAGGCAAAGCCCCAGCAGGAACCCTGCAGGGTGGATATTCCTAACCCCAAACCTCTCAACAGCACAGGTTGAGTTCTCTCATCCCCTTTCCTCTCTGGAAAAGTGTGTGAGATTGTCCTGGAGACCGTGAGACCTTTACAGCCTTCATTGCTGTTGGGTCATTTTTCCTGGTATTCGGGTTTTTGAGCATCTCCGGTACCGTTTGTGGTCTCGGGTGCTGCCGAGCCGTGAGCTAATGGCTGGGAAGAGCCCACCCTGCCTTAGTGGGACCAACAAAGTGGGCACTGGTGACCTGGTGCCACCTGCCTGCACCGGCATCATCAGGCTCGACTGGGGAGCAGTGTTTGGTCTTGTACCGGGGTTGATGTTGCAGCCTGGATCACTCAGGCTAAAAGAGCCTTTAATATGGGCTGTTCTCCACTCCTTTTGTTCCGTTTGGCAAGGATTACTTTTTCAGTCAAGCCGGAGGTCAAGGCCCTGGCTCCCAGGCACCAGCACCTTCGGGGATGCACAACTAGCACGAAGAGATCATGTTTTAATAGTCATAAAAGTAAATGAGCAGTAGGATATACACAGCCCTCTTCTTTTTCTGAGCGAGAGGCCCAGCTGTCACCAACAGTGTCCCCTTCACAGCGTAAAACTTCCACACGGTCTGTGTTCTCAGCATAAACGAATAAAAATGGGTTTTCTTGCAAACAAGCATCACTCTAATCTCCTATTCATTTATTTGCAGGCTCATTAATATAACATCAGTGCAACAAACAGCCAAAGGGGGGGCAGCGTCGGGCTGAATAATGGAGTTGCTCTGCTGAGATGACAATTAGGTTCCGAATGTGCGATCGGCTAAGGCAGGGACGAGGAGGGATCACGCTGGGATGACAATGCTTATGTGCCGGTTCCCTGCGGGGCTCATCAGCTGGGATCCAGCTAGCTTACAGCAGGATGAAAAAAAAAAAGAGAAGGAAGGTGGATGACATTTTGGGGAGAGGGCAGGGGTTGCGGCATTTATTCTGCAGGCAGGGTGCTCGCTCCACACCCTGACAGATGCGAGGTGGTTATTGCGCAGGATGGCCTTCGGCTCCCGGCCTGCCTCCGGCTCCGGAAGGAGAGCCCCGGCCGAGCCAGCTCGCGCACAGGCTCCTTCCGGAGGCTGGATGCGTCGAAAATGCTGAGCCATGCCACTGGCAAGATGTGAGGCTGAGAAAATCTATCCTGCATCGTTACAGCGGTGTCTTCTGCAGGCTGGGGCGGGAAGTGTGCTGGCACTGTGCTGGGGCTCCTGGATCCCTGGGATTCCAGCCTCAGGGATCTCTGGGATCCCTACCTTGGTTTAAGGTAAGAAGCAGCAGCAACAGAAGTGCCACGGTGCATCTGCATCCTGAACATGATGTAAGGGCAGTGTCAGGGTAACCAGGCTCCCACCGTCCCCCAGCTTCGGCCCTGAATTTGGATCCTTTCTGTGAATAATGCAATGCTTCGCGCTGGCACGAGTCCTTTCCCTGAGCAGCGGGAACGTGCTTTATTAGAGGCGGAGGATTGCCCATTTGTTTCCTGCAAGGCGAGGCTGCTGCAGAGGGGAGAGGTGACCTGCTCAGAATACTCTGGGAGATCAGCAAAACCGAAGGCTCTGCCTCCCACACCCCACTCGAGATCTCAGTGACTTTCAAACTGTTTCGGTTTTGCAGACAACCTAAAAAACCTCCAGCAGAGGTGCAGACCCCCAAACAGTGCAATTCCTGGTAATGGTCTTGCTTTCCCTTAGCTGCTCTTTGCAGGTTCTTTTGGTCCTCCCCAGACCCCTGAGTGAAAAGCCACTCTGCTAAAGTGTATTTCTGGAAACTGGGGAATATTTCAGCCAGCCCCGCAGCCCGAGCCCTGGGTTGAAGCAGACCCCGCTGGCAGCCGCTGCCCCGGGCTGGGTTCGCTGGAGATGCCTCAGCCGTGTGTCTGCCGCACCGCGAGGTGACCCAGGGATGCTGCCCGGCCAAGGGCTGATGGAGGGGTTGCCAGTGCAGGGTGCGACGGGACCTTTAAGACTTATCTGCTTTCTGTGATTTTGACTGAATCTCTCCAGCTGTAATTAATTGAATGCATCTGTTCTAACCCTGGGGCTGCTTTATGGCACAGTTACTTCAAAACTGTTCAATTAGCGGCCACTAAAATCTAGGTCGAGTGGAGCTCCGTATTGGGGATTTTCCAGGTCAGGACATCTTCAAAATACAGAATCAGCTCGGCTTTGTTCGATGGGGCCGGTTGGCTCCGCTGGTTGTAGTAAGGTCGGGAAATGGCAAACTGTGACTTTTTTTTTTTTTTTGAGCAGTGATGAGATGATGAGCCCGGCGGTGTAAGTGCTCCGGTAAATGCGTTTTAACATAATCTAGAGCTGCAAAGGACAGTTGTAACTGTCAAGTACACGCAGCGGAGAGTTCAGGAGATTCCCAGCCAGCGATGTAAATGTTACCAGCGCAGGCCTTCAGGACTCGGTGTAATGCAATACAACTTGATTTAGTGGTGTCTTTTATGGGCACACAGTGCTTCACGGAGCAAAATGAGACAAGACGTGCTACGCGGTGTGAGTTACAGAGAACAGCGGCACAACAGATAGCGTACGGGGAATAGATACGAAACCTCGGCTGGGGGAAGAGGGAGGCAAAATTAAAACATACGCAGGGGAAGGAGGTGGTGGTTTGATGTACGGGGCAGCTCAGGGCTCTGCTGAGCCCCAGTGCTTGTGGCCACAGCTGATAGCAGGACCTTAAACGGGAGTGGAGATGGAGAGCAAGGGATGAAGAGGTGGAAGCAAGGGAGAAGGAAAACTGCTTCAGCTGGGATTTGAAATGCACAAGGGCACTTGGAGCCACAGAGGTGATGGGAAACAGGGCTGTCCTGATGGTGTTAGCACTTCGCATTGGTGGGAAGGGGGAGACATGCCCCATGGCACTGGGAAGTGCGGGGGGTCCCAGAGGGGCTGCTTTGGGGCCTGCGGTGCAGCAGGTTGCCGGGACGTGCTCTCATGATGGGGTCAGTGTTTTGCTGCCTTCCTAACCCACTCATGTCCAGGGAACACTAAGCTCTTACGATGGGGGAAGAAAAGCAGCCATCTATCCAGAAACGCTAAGGAAAAGGTTTTGAAGAGCTCAAATTTTTTTTGCCAAAGACAAGGCTGGAACAAACAAGCGTAAACAAGATTTATCCATTAAATTAATTAAATTGCATTGTTATGGATTATGTTTATTTATTAACAACAGCTGTAGCATGGAGAAGATTAGCAACTTGCCCAAGAGCGACAACAGACCGGTGGCAGATTCAGAACAACTCTTTGAGAGTCTTGGGTCCAAATTTCGTGACGATACATTATTGTAATTTATACTCGTAATGGAAGAGGATATTGTCCTTAATGAAAGTCCAGAGGAGCAGAGATGATTGTGGCTGCAGCAGGCTATAAACAGGCAGCTTTAAAGCACATACCTCACCCTTTCACATTTGTAAGTGATTTGAGGTGCCAACTTACTAATAAAATGTGACATTAACGTTCAGAGAACAGCCAAGGCAGAGGCTGAAGTTCTCTAAAGCAGCAGGCTACTTCTGGAAGGTGACTTACCATCTTCCGTACGTGTAAGAAAGGAGTCAGTGTTATCCTTCCGTAGGGCTTTCTGGGGGATGGCATTGCCCACGCCTCCTGGCCAGCTCGGGGACCTTGATGTCCTCTCTCAGAGCACGGCACAGATGGATTTCAGCATCCTTGGGCTTCTCCAAGGCATGCGGAGAAGTCATGAGAAGGTGGCACTGGCCACGGTATGGCGGCAGGAGCGGGTGGAGGTTGCAGCAGCCTGCAGAGCAAAAGCCTGTGTCCAAGCCGGATGCAGGGTTGAAGAAGCGTGGGTGTTGTGGGGACACCAGCTCAACTTCCCTGTGTTTTGTTTCCCTCTAGATCCTGACGGTGTCAGGCCCCCCAGAAGGAGGGACGAGGGTGACCATCCGCGGCGTGAACCTGGGCCTGGATTTCTCCGAGATCGCCCACGGGGTGCAGGTTGCAGGGGTGCAGTGCACGCCCCTGCCCGAGCAGTACGTCGTCGCGGAACAGTGAGTGGCCTCGTGAACCTCGCGTGTCCCCACCGCGCGTCCCCGGGGCCGGCCAACCTGCACAAAGCCTCTTCCCTGACCTCCAACAAACACACGGGGGACCACAACTCATCCACACCCCGACCACCATCTCTGCACCCTTTCCAGCCCTGCGGGACAGGGTCTGGAGGTGGACGGTGCCTGGCCCAGGGCATGCGGTTCCTGCACCAGGAGGGGGTGAGGTGCTTGGATACTCTCTCAGGGTGGTTAAGCAGCCCTTTAAGCTTTCATTCAGTGTTTTGTTTCCTTCCACACCACAGTTCCTGCTTTGCTAAGCAACTTTTCTGATGAGCACCTTGCTGTTGACGCCGAGCCTCTCTGCCCCCTCCGTTCCCCATCGCACTTGAAATTCAGCCGGCGCTGCTGGCTGCGCGCAGCCATTTGTTAGGCGGGTGAGGCGGTGACAGCCGCTTAATCCGAATGGGCCTCCGCTGGAGTCAATTCATTTATTTCACTAAGAAAAATGTCAACCGAAAATTAGAAAATAGGCATGTAACAGAAGATGGGTGAATAAACCTCCCAAAGCGACACGCGCTCCTGTTGCTGTCAGGGGGGAGTTGTCCTGGTGCAGCCAAGGTGCGGAGAGGTCTGTTGGGGGTCGCTTGTGCAGGGCAGGAGAGGAGCAATATGTGATGTCTCCCCTTGGGTTGTCTCATCTCACCTGCTAGGGACCGGGACGGCGTTGTGCGTGGTAGGGCTGTGCCTGCGTGGGGGAGCCCCAGGCCCACGAGCAGTCCCAGCAGCACAGATCTGCCCCGGCTTCGGCAGCAGCTGGAAGCGCTCGTCCGCTGGTGGTGAAATGCATTTGGTGGGTCCCAGTCTGATCCCCAGCGCAGTGGAATGGCCTGTCACTAGGACATGGTTGGCATTGGTGTGGTTTTTGCTCACTCCTTGTCTTTGTTTCCCCACCTCTGAGGCAGAAATTACATTAATCTCCTCTCCAAACAGTGAGGATGGGTGCGGTTTTTCAGGTAGGAGGTATTTTCGGATCACTGGATGGAGGGCGCTCTGGACGCACAGAGCATGGTTGGTGGTGTTGCAGGAATGGCTCTGAGCGCTGCACCGACCGAACTGTCACTGCTAGCTGCTGGGGCTGTTCTGCTGAGCAGTGTTTTGTTTTATTTTATTTTTCAAATAAAGGATGGAAGATTATAAAATTATCCTCCTTTGATGGTATGAAACCCTGATTTCATAATCATGACTCTAATTACAGCTCTTGAGCTTTCAAAGTTTGTTAACATCATTAAAACATTTACCCTGGGCAGATAACAGCAAGCGTTAGCATGAGAGCTGCCTTTTAAAGATGAATCCGGATAAAAGGCCCCTCTGAAGGGTTCTGTGGGCAGACGGAGTTCCGGGGCTGTAATGACTCACCATATGCTGCAGCCACGCAATCTATCAGCCAGCAATTAGGTTAATGTTGGTGAAAGGGCCGCTTAGCCCGGCAATCAGCACCCTACGGCTCTGCCGAATGCATCATGTTGTAACAAGGTACCTGCTGGGAATTTGGCTTTTTTCAGGAATGGGGATCAGGTGTACCAGGTCGCTTGTGCCCCATCCCACGCCCCGTGTGCCTGGTGCCTATGGCAGCTGCTGCTTTACTGGTAAATAGTCCAGTATTTGGTGTTCCCCCAGTGTAGAATCATAGAGTGGTTTGAGTTGGAAGGGTCCTTTAAAGCCCACCCAGTCCAACCCCCCTGCAAGGAGCAGGGACATCTCCAACCAGATCAGGTTGCTCAGAGCCCCGTCCAACCTGGCCTGGAATGTTTCCAGGGATGGGGCATCCACCACCTCTCCGGGCATCCTGTTCAGAAAACCTCTGCTCTCCTACCCAGCATCACTTCATCTCCTGTTGTTCTCCCGTGGGCTGGCAGGAGCGGAGATTTCCGCTCCCAAATGCCAGCCCTGGCCCACAGCCCCGCAGCGTGGAAGCCCTGCCTTCTCACCCCACAGGAGAAGTGATGGGGTGGCAGGAAGAGGAGAGGCGTGCGTGGGCAATGGCGGGCTGAAAGGCGGCGAGGGGAGCGCGTGGCAGATTGAGGCACGCAGCCGAGGTGCTTCCGCTGCTGTTCCCTTTCCAGGCAGCCCGGTTTGATGTGCAGCAATGAGGATTTTCACGTTAGAGCTCTTTACACAGTGTGTGTATTTCATTAGGCCTCCTGGCATCACCTGTGCGTGCTGTCTGCGGGCTCTTTTTTCCTTTAGTCTTTGTATTTTATTTCATTTGTAGTGAATTTAATGCTGCTGAAGGCAGCTGAAGCGCTGCCTTCACAAATTGGAGCCTTTCATGCGTTTGCATGTGATCGGCAGGAGAACGAGCGTTTCCCCCGCCACTTTGCCAAAGCACTTTCATCCTCGCCGGGGAAAGGATGCTCCGGCTCTTTCTCTGATCTCGCTTTCGAGGCCGGACGCCAACAAGGGACTCACCACCCCCATTACTGCACCCTCTGCCCTGAGGTCACTCTTGTCCTCAGGTTCCCAGTGCCTAGAAGGATGCTCTTGAATTTGTCCTTCCAGCGTTGCCGTGGGAGCAAGCAGCGTCTGTCCCCTTTAGGTGCAGCTAGAGAGCCCTGCCAGCCGACGTCCCTTGGAAGACCTTTCTCAAACCTTCTGGCATGACAGGCGTTTGCCTTTTCTCATCTCCAGTTGCTGTTGCACCTCCTCAGTTCCCTGGGATTTTTACATTATGAGCAGTTGTTTCCCCATCCTCCAGCCTGGCCCCACTGTGGTCAGCCCCAACGGCTCTCCCAATCCTTGCAGCATTCCCTGCCTCGGGATGTGCCCACGGGGCTGAGCTGGACCACACGGGGTCCTTAGAGCATTCCCTGCCTCAGGATGTGCCCACGGGGCTGAGCTGGACCACGCGAGCTGCACCAGATCCGCATCTCTCGGTGCCGCTGACTCCGTTTATCAGCGTCGGTCCTGCGTTAGCCAGCCCTGTCTCCCTGCACGGGCTGCTCGCGGCGGCTGTCTCTATCATCCCCGAGCAGGTTTCTCCATTTTTGATTAACTGGGAGACTGCAGTGTGAGCTGTTCCCTTAATGAACTCATCTGTTACTCTAAGGACTTCGCGCTCGCTTTGCTACTGGCTAATATATTGCCATTAGTGCTCTGCTTTGCTCTGGAGTTTACAGCTTGTAATAATTATGTCTAATTTTGATTTTTTCCTTTAAATTACTACATGGGGTAAAAATAGACTCAGTAATTAACTTCTTCCAAAGAGGCAGATATCAAAGTTAAAGAGGGAGAGGAAAAAAAAAAAAAGGGAGAAAAAAAAAAAAAAAAGCCAGCCCTGTGTGGAGCTGCACAGGGCACTGTTGGCACCTCCTGCTAAAGCCTCACTGTGGCATTTCTGCTTCCAGGATCGTCTGTGAAATGGGGCAGGCGCTTCCAGGGATCAGCTCCGGCCCAGTGCTCCTGTGCATCGGAGAGTGCAAGCCGGAGTTCACGGCCAAGTCCGCGCAGCAGTACATGTTCGTGGTGAGTGTGCTGGGGTGGGGGCGGCACGCGTCCCCCGCGGGAGTGGCCATGCTTTGCGAGTGTGCGCGTGAAATGGATGGGGTTCAACACCCAAAGACAATCCCAAAATTGCCATCTTTTCCCCATGGCATTGCACAATTTTTGGTAGCGCAGTGAACGAGCCCAGTTCTCGGGATGCAGAGCTCGCACAAGCCTACAGAGCAAACAGGGTTTAGGTGGGAACACAAACCCGGGGTTCCGCAGCGTTTGGTTTCAGCTTTGCACCTCCAAAACAGTGACAACCTCCTTTGAGTTGCTGGGCTCACTTACTCCTCGCAAAGCGCTTTGCTGTCATCCCGCAGGAGCCTTACACGGGGCCCAGCTTTGTTCTCTACCCGAGGAATGTCTGTGCGCGAGGAGCTGTCAGGGAGTTGGAGTCGGTTTTCCTCTGTTTGTAATGAAGGGACCTTGTTACTTCAGTGCTTAGTTACTGGGGGTGAATCTAGGGTGCTGCTTCTTGCTGGTTTTGAAGATGTTTCTGCACAAACACAGAGACACACGGAGAGAGAGCAAGCACCAGGGTCCTTCTGCAGCTCGGGTGCTGAGGTCCTGCAGAAACTCAATCAGCTGCCTGTGAAACCTAAACATATCTGAGCTGTTTTCTGTGTCTGTAGACGCTTCATGACACCCTTTGGGATGGAATGGTAATTCTGCATCCAAATATTCAAGGATTTTTTTTTTTTTTTTCCCCCTCCAAGGATGCTGGTTCAGCGTAGGCTTTCTCTGTCTGCTTGTTGGAGAGCTGCCCTTTGGGTTGGTGGGCTTCCACGGGTTGAGTGGGTGGTTTCTTTCTGCTGTTTAATTAGCAGCCTTTTGATTAATAAACTTAAAAGCCACAGCTGGGGTTTCTCATATCTCCGGTTTTCCCTAAAGAGGGCACTCCATCCAGCCACATTGATTTTGTGCTTAGTGGAATCTGTATGCAGGGAGACGCCAGCACTCACCGATTGTCCACAATTTGTAAACTAATTGAGAGATAAATCAGGCTAGCCCCTGCCACGCCGTCGGCGTCATAAGTGGCACCCTCCCCTGGGATTTCATTTATCCAACAACATGGCAGGGGTGCAAAGCATCACCACATTTTGCTCAAATATGCCAGAAACCCCTCTGGTTGTCCCAGGGCGCTGCCAGTATGGTCCCAGATTTCCCATTATCGAAAGGCAGGTTCCCGTGCGACACGAGGAGGGTGCTTTCTGTTAAATAATAACCAGGAGCCAGTGGAAGGTAATTGCGGAGATGAATCTTGGAGCAGTACCTCGCAGCAACCTGGTGAGCGTACGCTGAGCATCATCATCCTTTGCATTGTTGCTTCTGATTTCCAGCCCTCACCCTGATTATCTCGTTTCTTTTTCTCGGGCATCTAAAACTTCTAGCACATCATTTCCTTTTGTTAGTTGGCCTCTATTTTTCTCTTTAGCACCGCCACAAATTCCATTACAGCTGGTTTGTGCCATTAAAGTCAGTAGTAAAATTGATTGGTACCTTCCAGCAGAGCTCTGTGCTGACCCTGGGAGGGTTCATGCCTTGGTGAGCTCATCTGGTGCCTGACACCACACAGGAGCGATGCTGTCACCTTAATTACACCCATTTTATCTGGGGAGGTGGAACCTTGGAGCTACTTTGGGTCTGTAAATCTGTCATAATTATCACCAAATCATGAGCTGAAGACGGAAAATTCTTATTCAGCTTTCAAGCTCTCATCTGATGCCGGCGTTACGCCAGCCTTGGCAGTTTTTGTGGGTCCCTAGGATGGGGGCTCAGCTCCCCTGTCTTTTCCTTGTTTACAAGAATGACTGCTCGGGGTTACAGCCTGAGTTTCTATTTTTGGCAATGCTTTGAATTTCCAAGGCGTGCAATGCTCAGACAAGGTGATGCTCACACCAGAAATGTCAGGTGCTTGTAGCCAGGAGGTGCTTGTGATTCACTTAGAACGCAGTGGAGGGCTGTGCTTCCCAGCACGCGTGCAGCCCTGTCACTGGTGTGCGTGTGGGAGCTGCTGGACCCCACGGAGATGTCAAGTGATGGCTCGTTTCTGTCCCCGGCTGCCACGAGCAGGCTGGCCCCAGGGACGGGGCCGGAGGAGGAGGGTGGCTGGCAGCGGGCTCTTGCTCTCAGCAGTGTGCGCAGCATTGCAGCTCATTCCTAATTCACCTTGGGAGCCATCGCCAGGCTTGGGCTGGAGGCTGAAGGAGGTTTCTGATGGGCAGTTGTACACTGAACATCCTTTGGAGGGTTTTTTGCATTTTGGAATCCCTCCTCTTGGTGTCTGAAACGCTCCCAAGCCTGCCCAGTGTGACGATTGCTGTTACCATCCATGTTGTCCAGTGTTGCTGTTAGCTGGGGTAATCACAGCAGATCCTGAGCTGGAAGGGACCCACGAGGCTCGTCGAGTCCAACTCCTGACCCCAGTGAGGATACGAGCTGTGCGCTGACCGTGAGCGGCTGAAGGACGAATCTTTCCCTCCTGCAGCATCATTCCATAATCACCCACAACAGGGTGGGCTGTGTGTTTTTCTCTGCTGCATTCAGGAGTCAGGGTCAAACAGGCTTTTGGTCGGAGCTGCTTTGGGGAATGCTGTGGCACCCAGAAAAACACGTGTTGCGTTGTGAAAGCCGCAGAAAAAAGAGGACGAGCTCACCGAGCTGCCAGGCGGGTGGTACCAGGGGAGCGGCGCTGGGAGGCTGAGAGCCATGAAGAGGGTAATGCGAAAGCATTAGTGAAACAATTTGGTAATTTCCACTGATTGGAAACAAATAGAATGGTACCTGCTTTCTGCACATTCTATTAAGAGGGATAAATAGCTATGATGGTGCAAGGCAGGATAAAGAAGTGGCGTTGCTGCAATAATATCCCCGATAAAATACCGGGTGAGAGCTGAGTTCGCCCACCAAGGTGGTCTTCCCACCAGCAGTGGGAAACAGGTTCTGCCCCACGATATTATCACCAGTGGCTCATCTTAAGCTGGAACTGCTGGTTCTGCCTTTTGTTAAAGCTGTGCAGCGTTTCCCATTGCCAGACCCTGGTGGGGTTTTTTTGATGCTCTACACATTGTCAGGCTTTAAACATCTGGGTTCAAATTTCCATTTTAGCAGGTTGCTTGGCTCAGATATATTTGGTTTTTGAAACTGTGGTGCAAACAGCTTACCTTTGTTTAAGAACAAAGCTGAAGGTAAATACGTACTTTTGCCGAAGGTAAATTTGTTGATGCATGTCTCTCTCAGAGCTGGGTTTGAAAATTTAGCAGGAGATTTGTCAGATGTCCAGAATGCATCCCCAGTTTGCTTTTTTATTTTAAAAAAGGTATTCCCGCTCAGCCAAAGGTGAGAAGATGCTTGGGGACGGTGCTTGTCCAGCTGGGCAGTTGCTCGCTGGCATCTCCCCTTGCAGCAGATGGAGCGCTGAGTTTGTCCTTTTCTTTCTCAGACTCCGGCGGTGAGCTTCCTGAATCCCAGCCGCGGCCCGGAGTCGGGAGGGACGATGGTGACCATCTCCGGGAACTACCTCGGAGCGGGCAGCCGCGTGTCGGTGCTCCTGGGGAACCAGACCTGCGAATTCTACGGGTAAGGGGCCGAGCCGGGCCAGCGCGGGCTCCAGCATCCTGCACGTCAGCTGCAGATATCGCTGCCGTTCTGAAATGCTTATGGTAGTCATCAGGACTTGGTCTCAGCCCAGCTGATCTGAAAAAAGATGTAGTGTTTATGAGAAACATCTAGTTTCTCTTTTCACAGATCAACAGCCTCCATTACGTTTTTAGCAGCCACTGCTGCAGGTACCGCAGCCTCCTAGAAGTGGTCTGAGCAAGGGGTGGGCTTCTGCACGGCAGAGCAAAACCAGGGTCTGCGCACACCTCCTGCTGAGAAACTCACACAGCCATCAGTCTCCTCTGGGATTTCGATGGCAAATTTGCTTTCTACCCAGCAGTGTAAACACAGAGTTGACATTTGCAGGGTTTAATGGGTTTTCTTGGGGCTTAGTTAAAGAAAGATACATGCAGTGTACATCTGTGTGCGTCACGTGCACGTCTGCGCCCGGTACCGAGCGCGCGGGTGCCCCGGAGCAGCTGGCAGTGTGCGTTTCGCAGCGTGGGCGCAGGCGGAGCGGGAGCCTAAAAGCAAAGCAGTGGGATGTGCAAAGGGATTCAGCCTCTCAGATCCTCGCTCAGGCTTCCCAGGAGGGACCGAGGAAGTTTCTGGGAATGTAAAGACCCCCGGAGGTGAGTTTCTCATCTGGAAGACTGAGAGGTTCTCTGATACAGGCGCTGTGGGCGTTCCAACGTGGGAGCGTGTTGGGATATCAGCAGTGCTTATTCTAGATCCGCCCTGGAATGGTGCTTCAGCAGGCCTGGACAGCCGGAGGTCTTCCAGCACAGATGAACTCTCCGAGTGCTCAGCGCTGTAACGGATCCATCGACGTTTGTTCCCATATCCAAAGCAAAGATGCCGGCCTGCATCCTCAGATGCTCGCGGGTAACGGCGTTGCCGCCAGCAGAAGCAGCCTGGGAGCAGAATCAGTCCTGAAATGTAATCCCTTAAACACACGATTATATTCAGGCAACCTGCAGACACTGACCTGCAGGGCCTTTTGGAATTGTCTGTGTGTTCTGATTACAGCAGGCGAGCAGGAGCTCCAACAAAGCGAGCGGCAGTGGGTGAACGGCACCATCCTTCACGCGGGGTCACGCTGTGCACTTTGTTTTGCTTGGACTGTTTTGAGGCGATGAACTCCAATTGTACTCCAGGGTGTGGGGGAGCCTGATTAGATGAAGCAGTTTCTAATGAGATTCACTCTAATTACAGCTTCCCCCGTTCTCCCCTCTCTGATCGGAGGAGTGGGTAGATTCACCATGACGACATAATAATAGCAGAGAAAGCTAATTAACTGATCACAGGGAGCTGGGAGCAGCTCTGCCAGCAGCCATGCGTCACTCTGCATCTCGCGCCAGAGCTAAGCAGGCGCGGTGGAGGCTGGCGGGGCCGAGCGGCCGCGTCGGCGCGGGGTGGCAGAGCGGGCGGGCAGCGCTCCGAGCGTCGGCAAGGAGGGTGGGGAAACGCGCTCCTGGCACGAGGATGCCTTCGTGGTTAAATTAAACCTGGGTGGAGAGTGGGAGTACGACGAGGGAGGGAGAAGAAGGGTGGGAAGGAGCAGATGTGTAATTGCACCCATGCAGTGGAGTCCGGTTTGTTTCAGGTATTTTAGGAGGTTGTTTCCGTTCCCTCGGTTGTGGTGGATGGGAGTGCCAAGGTGTGAGCTGGGAACGCTGTGGTACCCGCTGGTTAATACCCCCCTGGTCTGCCCGCACTCCCTGGGGAGGGTGAGGAGTGCGTAAGGGCTCCGAAAAGGGGACACGTGGCACCCGCTTGCCCGAGTGGAGACACGGGAGCTTTGCTGGAAGCAGAGCAGGGCCATGGCTGCGCTCCAGCCTCAGCTGTCCAGGCACCTCCACGAGCTGCACGGCCTCTGAGGAGGGTGAGGATGGTGAAGACTGGGCGTTCAGGAGTGCCAGTTTTTTATTTCAGTGCCAAATCGGCAGCGAGATGCCGAAGACCTGCCTGCCCTCTCCCCTGTGAGAAGCCAAAGCTGAATGAGCTACGGAAACAGCACGGCCTTTTTGGCGAGCCAGGGGCAGGTTTGGGCAGGCGGGATGACCCGCGGGTGGCTGTGAAGGGACACTGGCCATACAGGGACACTTCTCATAGGAGCAGCATCCAGGCTTCCCACGGAGCTGTGTGGATCCTCCCAGCCCTGTCCCAGCAGCGGGAGCAGCACCGCTGGGATCTCATTCCCCTTCTCCATCCATCCATCCATCCACCTGCCAGCGCCTTTGTGCTTTGGCAGCGCCTCGCTACCCCAGTGCCTCGACCTTCTCCCGAACAGCAGATGGTCCGTTGTGCCTGGCCAGCCAGCGCCGAGGCCAGGGTCACCGCTGCTCTGGCAGGGAGACAAAGCCGGGCGGTGGCGGTGGCATTGCCCTTCCCAGGCGGGGGCTCGGTGGGCTCCATTATGCTGCTCACAAGGGCCCGTGTGTGCCGTGGGGCAGGGAGGGGAAGAATCTGGCTTTTGAGTGAGCTTATGCAGCCCGTTTAAAAAGCAGCCATCTGTTTTCACACGCCCGACAGAAGGCAGCGGGTTTGCAGAGGGATGCGGGCGGCTGCAGTTTGGCACAAATAGTGGTTCCAGGGAGTGTGCGCTTCTCTTTTGGTGGGCAGGCAGGGTCCCTTCCCGTGTCGAGCTCCGTTCCCTCCCTCCTGTTCTGGTGAAACCCTCCTGCCCATCTCGGGAGCCAGGATCTGGGGCTGTCGGATGGCTCAGCCTTTGTGTGAGCTGCCCCGCTGCAGGGCAGCGCCAGGATGAAGGGTTATTTTCTGCCCCCGCGCCGTGACCGCCCATTAACGCTTCACCGGCTTCTCTCTTGTGCAGGCGGTCCATGAACGAGATCGTCTGCGTGTCAGCCCCATCAGCCCACGGCCTGGGGCCCGTCCATGTCTCCGTCAGCGTGGACCGGGCCCAGCTGGAGCGGACCTTGCTGTTCGAGTACATCGACGACCCGAAGGTGCAGCACATCGAGCCTGAGTGGAGCATCGCCAGGTAACGCGCGGCTCTGGCAGCGGGAGGGGAGCCAGCTCGCATGCTTCTCTCCCGGCATTCGCTCAGTGAGGGAAAAAGAGGGTCTGTCTGGAAGTGCACATCCCACCCAGCATCCTGGATTTGTCAGGGCCGGGTGTCTGCGGCGTTTACCGAAAATCAGGTCTGGAGTCACTAAAGCAGTTGTGATTACCAAGGCAATGACGGCAGTCGCAGTCTGCACCGAGGTTCTGGTAGCACAAAGAAAGCCCCCAGATCGCTCCCTTCTGCTGAAGAGGTGCACAATTGCTCATTAAAGGCTCCTTCTTGTCATCCTGGAATAAAACAAAACCAGCAGCCACCAAGAAAGGAAAAAGCTGATGCTAATCAAAATGTACTATTTGTCCCAGATTCACCGCTAGGAACGGGGCAGCCGGCGCTGTCACATCGCTGTGACGACCTCGCTGCTAAAAACCCTGGGCTGTACTCGTCCCCTGGTGTTACTGAAATGGTTCTCCTCACAAGGGCTGTTATGCATCTATTAATTTCAAATTCCAATTATTTTTTAAAATTGCCCATGAAAGAAGAAAACATCTCGCAGCAGGCTCTGCAATTGAGCTCACCCCTGGTTTTGGGGGAGGCGGGTCTGGGGGGCTGGTCAGGGCCGTGGCAGAGCAGGTCTGAAGGGAGCAGCCGGGCTCTGCTCTGCAGGTGCTGGGGACTCGGGTGAATCCGGGCTGTGCTGCTCCAGTTAACGCGTGAAAGGAGCAACCAAGAGCGAAAGGCTTTGCTCAGGGGCACTGGCTGTAGGAGGATGGGGATGCTCTAGCCCGGGGGTTGTCTCCTCCCTGGCTCCATGGGACAACTTGCTGCGTCTGCAGTCCAGATGCAAGCACACGTCAGTTCCTTCGCTGCATGTACCATTTACCGTGTTCCCTAAAAATGTCGCTATGTAAATCATTAAACACTGTGACTAATTTATTGTCTTACGTATTTAGTCTCAGCTCAGTTCATTTCTTTGGTCCCATTTCTCATCCTGCTGCCTTGCAGTGCTGTTGGGTGGAAGAGTGGAGAATCTAGCTCACTTGTGAGACACCAGTCCCCGGCGACGCGAGGAGTGGGTGTTAATCCACGCCGTCGCCTGGTGCCTGAAGTGTCTGCAGAGAACATCTTTCTGAGATCAACAAGCATCCTTATTGTCAAGCGCAGCCTCTCTGCGCAGCCCCAGCCTCTCCTGCCCGGTGCATTAACCAAGTGTCTCCCGGTTCTCCGCAGCGGACACACGCCTCTGACCGTCACCGGCTCCAACCTGGACGTGATCCAGGAGCCACGGATCCGCGTCAAGTACAATGGCAAGGAGTTTGTCAACGTAAGTAGCTGCTGTCGGCGCGGTGCCGCCGGGCTGTGCCGGGGAGCATCCCACCCGGTTGCGCGCGTAGCGTTGCTGGTGCCGGTGCTCTCTGTATGGTGAGACTTGCCGTGGCAAAAGCTGCTCTGGGGGTATTTCCCCAGGCTTACCCAAACTGGGGAGCCTGGAAAGAGGGATTCTGACACATGGAAATGGGAAATTCCTCAGCAGCGCAGTAACTGCCAAGGATTTTTAAAAGCTAGAAATGGAGGACTGCATTTTAGGTCATCTCCATCACCTCAAATTCTATTTTGGGTCAGATAAACTCGTTTCACTCCTGAAATACTCCCACGTTTGCCAGAGTCCTTGAGCCTTGAAAGCTCTCCCATCCCCAGCATCCTTCCCTTCCCGCACCCAGCTCAGCTCTACAGGCACGTTATGGTGGGAAGTCCAAGTGTAGCTGTCCCCCTCATCCCCAGCTACTCCATGCTTCCCATTTTAGTCCTGCTCTGTCTGTCAAAGCCCGGAGCTGGGCGCCAGACCTGCCAGCCGTGAGGCTGCTATGTTTAACTAAGTCTCTCCCTAGCTGCCTCTATAAATAAACCTCCCACTGCGGCAGCTCCGGGCCTGGCAAGCCTGTACCAGCCCGGGGAGGGACGGAGAGAGGGGAACCCCTTCTGAACAAGCAGCTTTCAGGCCACTTTGGCACAACAAGGCCAAGTGCTGCTTCCCTGCGCCCTCCTCGCTGTGTGAAGGATGCTGGGCATGGGGCTGCAGGTATTTTGGTGAAGCTGGGTGTTATTTTTGTGCCTCCTTCCCCTCCTCTCTCTTATCACCCTGATGTTCCTGAAGCAAGGAGCTGGTAGCAGAGTTTGGGATTGATCCGGAATGCCGCCCCTTTCCCCTATCTGTATTTTTTCAATCCAAGAGTGAGAAACTGAAATGAATCCTCAGCTGAACAGGAACTAAGCGGTGTTCTTGTGTGTTACGAATAAGAATTGTACCTCCAGGACCTGTAGAAATTATTTTGAGAAAATAAAACTGAAAAATATTGTTTCTATGCAGTGATCTTCCTGACTGAACCTGTACTGTCTTGGAAAGGGCAAATCACTTAGCAGTCTTCTCCTATTCCCTTTCCCCTTCCCCTCTGAAGACCTTTTTCATCTGAGCTCTTTTTAAAAAAGACATCTAATTTTGTTGTTAGCAGTTGCAGTTACAGTGCTACAAAAATAATCCTGAAGATATGAAATTGAGTGAAATTAAATCTTCCCCTTATAGAGGGAGGCCAAACGGCTGGGCTCTTGCTGCTTTATAAGGCGAGAACCTCATAAATCAGGCAGCTCCCAGGGCTGGAGGAGCTGTGGGTGTCCTCAGCCCGGCGGGAGGTGACCTTGGCATTGCCTCCAGCCCACAATATTCAGATAGCTCTTCCTCTCCCCCGCTTGCATTTGGGAATTGTCTCTGGTCACGAGTTCGTAGCAGGGAGCAGGTATTCGCTATGGGTCTGTTTCAAAGCTAGCATTGCCAAAGAGGATGCAACTGAAAACAAAAAAGGAAAAAAAAAATAAAGAAAAAGGGCTAAGTGATCTGCTGTGCAAGCCTCTAGCTCCTTTGAAACACTGCTCATTTTGAAGCTCGCTCTCCACCTCTGCACCAGTGCCTTCAGGCTGGCTGGAGTGGAAGCACATTCCCCCAGACTATGGCTGTAATCGAGCCTCGATTAAATATTTCCAGCTAAACTCGAATCCACTGGACTTCCCAGGGAGTAAAGGAATCAGAACATCGCTGTCCAGGCCAGGGTAAAGTTTTCCTTGCCGTCTTTCAAAGCATTGCCTTCCCTACAGGTCTGCAAGGCGGTGAACGCCACGGCGCTGGCCTGCCTCGCGCCCCCCCTGACCTCTGAGTACCGGCCCGGCCTGGACGCTGTCGAGCGGCCGGACGAGTTTGGGTTTATCTTCAACAACGTGCAGTCACTGCTGGTCTACAACGACACCAAGTTCATTTACTACCCCAACCCGACGTTCGAACTCCTGAGCCCGACTGGGGTGCTGGAGCAGAAGCCGGGATCACCCATCATCCTGAAGGTAAGGAGACCCTCACCCGGTGGGGAGCAGACAAAAAAATCCCAGCAAGAGGAGTTTTATACCCCCTTTGGAAAGCGAGGTGGGCAGGATGGAGTCCTGTCATCTGCACAAGCTGGGAATGAGATGAAAATCAGAGGAATGTGCTGCACCTTTGTACGGTCTTCTCCCCGCTTGTCCCTAGGGCAGAAACCTGTGCCCACCCGCTCCTGGAGGAGCCAAGCTCAACTACACCGTGCTGATCGGAGAAACGCCCTGCGCCGTCACCGTCTCCGAGACCCAGCTGCTCTGCGAGCCGCCGAATCTCACCGGACAGCACAAAGTGGTGGTGAGGGACCAAACACTCCCATCAGCATCCCTTCCCTCCCTCCTTCCCATCCCTTCTCCTCCAGCTCCCCAACTCCCTCAGATGTTGAGTGCAGTTCCTTGTCTGAGGATTGCTAGGATTTTAGATCTTTATGGCTGTCTAATTGGGAGCTTATATTAATGTTGATGTGCATTAGTGTAGAGAAACTTCTTATTCCCTCCCTGAGACTTCCCACCCACTATCAGAGCGTTCCAGAAAGAACAAATCTTTCTGGCAGTGCTTTCAGCACCAGGTACCATCCATTCGTTCTCTGCTGGTGCTTGCTCTTCCTTCAGTAGGTGAGAGCATTTTCCATTGGCTGTGTTCTCCTTTCCATAGGAATTTTATCAGTCCTTGTACCAGCCCTGATCTGCTAAGCAGGTTGGAAGGTTTTGCCTTTTCCCCAGGCAGCAGCAGCCAGGGACACCTGAGCACTGGACTGGTTGGATCAATGGCCTCGTCCAAAATGACAGTCAGTGTCATCCTCCACTTTGGTTTTGGGCATTGCTGCTTCCTCTGATCTGCTCGCAGAGCAAGCACGCAGCTGCTGAAGTGCTCGAGTGGAGCCCAAATGAGATTGTAATTGTGATTTATTTCCCTTTAAGTTCAGCATCCAAAACATGTTCAGATTATCACAGTGTGATTCACAGAAGCGCAACCTGGCTGAGAGCTGCCTGCATCTGTGGCCGGGGCACATCCAAGAAAATCCTGTCCCAGCACTGACCTCCAGCGTGTTTGCTCTGTAGCTTTCATGTGGGGCTTTCTCTTCCCTTCTCTGTTCTCTCGCTCTGGTATCTTGTCAGTGAAATTATCACTGGGTTGCTAATGTCCACGGTTTACAAAAGGGAGTTGAAAGCTTATAAAATGAAAGTCAAATGGAGCCATCAGATAATGAGAAGGAAGCTCAGATAGCGAAGGGCTGGCACATTTATCATGACTTGAAGCCTCGCCGCGTTCACACAAGCTGCACCCTCTGTGTTTGAAGGCGATCGGAGTTGCTGGCTCAAACAGAGGCGGTTCAGTGCTTCCTCAGGGGTCTGCGCAGCCCGCGCGGTGCGTGCCCCGGCCAGGAGGGACGAGGCTTTGGGACAGGCTGACACCCTTACCCGAAGCTGCTGGTTACTTCCCCTGTTCTTTGTAGGTGCGCGTTGGTGGTATCGTCTTCTCCCCCGGTGCGGTGAGCATCCTCTCCGACAGCCTCCTGACCCTGCCGGCCATCGTCAGCATCGCGGCCGGAGGCAGCCTACTCCTCATCATCGTCATCATTGTCCTCATCGCCTACAAGCGCAAGTCCCGAGAGAACGACCTGACCCTCAAGAGGCTGCAGATGCAGATGGACAATCTGGAGTCGCGGGTGGCCCTGGAGTGCAAGGAGGGTCGGTACTGCCTGCGACCGGGCACTCTCTGCTGTGTGTGGCGTTTCCATGCTCTAATCCCCAGCTTTCCCCACCGGAGCCACCCCAGTCACCCAATTTTTGTGGTGAGGAGCAGGGTGTGTGCCCCGGGGAGGTCTGCATGCCTGCTTCGCCGCGGGAGGGAGGGCAGCGACAAGGCGGGGACGCGGCTCCGCTGCCTCACGTGCAGAGAATAGGATTAGAGCTTGATCCTGCTTCAGCCACGTGCCTGGATCCCATTGCGAGGGCGGCGCGAGCCCCGGGGTGCCCAGCACAGCATGGCCCCTTGTCTAATGGCCTTTCAGCAAAGGGATTTTAAAAAGGCACAGTGAGACAGGGAGCAGAGGAGGTTGGCACCCCCAGGAAATGGCGTGGGTCCCAAACGGAAAGCAGGAGGGCTGTGGAGGCTCCAGACTCCTCCAGGCTACGAGATGTCAGCCCAGAGCAGTCAGAGCAGGTTTGAGGGATGGGAAGAAGCTCCTCAGGCACTTGTTCCTGGGAAATCCCATGTGTTAGTTGGATAAGCTAGACCTGCCGCTTGCAGATTTCAGCACAGACAAGTCCTGTCCCTTGCGAGGAGGCAGCTGAGCCTGGCCTCTCCGCACGGGAGCGAAGGTGGAGGTGGGCAGTGGTTTCTGTAGCTGGTGGGTTGAGAGAAAAAGCATTCTGAGGAGAGCTGCTGCTGTTGTGTGGTACATCCTTCCAGCTGGAAGGGAGCTTACTGAATCAAAGAAAAATAAATAGAAAGCACTAAATTTCATAGTGACCTCAGTATATAGAGAGAGTTGCTCTGGATTTGTTCGGCTGATTTTAAAAGGATAGCCTTGAAAGCACAGGACAGAAAATGAGATCTATTCAGGAGAGACCACAGCTTCAGCATCGCTGGGGTACAGAGCGCTTACTGAGCCAGCGTTTCATACGCTGGAGAATAAACACAAGGGTGCACATAAAGCTGTACAGCACAGTGATGTTATGTTGTGTGAGGATAAATAAATTCCTTCCTGACCCCTGCAGCAAGCAGTTTCTGCTTGGATTTGATCTGCATCAGATTTTATTATTTTGGCAACTGTTGATAGAGGAGGAGGAGAAGAAAGGAAAATATAGGATGCACCAAGTTATGAAAATGGGTTGTCATTTCTGTCTGCAGCCTTTAAAGGTGTTCTAGGTGTGTATACACAGGTGTGAACCGCATACAAATTAATAAGCATCTTTTGTTCCCGGCGTCTGCTCTGTGCTGTGTGTGCTCTCTCACTCTTAGCTGCTGAGACAGAGTCTCCTACATGGCAAGGTCTCCTCCAAACTGGTTTTCTGGGCTGGCCCGTTTCTGGTTGCTGCTGTGCCCCCGAGGGGAACAGGCAGGCAGCCCTCCCCAAACCTGCCGCCTCGGCTCCCAGAGCTCCCATGTGTCCCTGTCTTATTCTGTTCTCCCCGAACAGCTTTTGCGGAGCTGCAGACGGACATCAATGAATTAACCAGCGACCTGGATCGCTCCGGGATCCCATACCTCGACTATCGGACATATGCCATGAGGGTCCTTTTCCCTGGCATCGAGGACCATCCTGTGCTGCGGGAGCTGGAGGTAAGGAACCAGCTGTGCTCCAGCCCTTCGGAGCATCCCTGAGCCCTCGGGGAAGCCGGGGAACCCTGAAGCACCTTTGCACACCGAATCTTATGAGAGGCACAGGGTCAGCAGGATGAGCCCCAGGTTCATTTTAAGTGAGAACCTGGAGTTTTATCTCCGTTGCACACTGCTTGATTCCTCTTGGTTTCCTCTCCCTACTGTTGCTTTAGTTTTATTTTATGAGGTTTTTATATTGTCCTAGGTCAGCAGCAAGCACACCAGGTGAGTTATCGGTGTCCTTTTAAAGTCCTCCTCAATCCTCCCGGTGCGGAGGAAGGCTGCGTGCCCCGAGCATCCTGCTGCTGTTCCACGCCGTGTCCACGGGAGGGCAAGCGCCCGGCTGTGCACAAGCCCTGCCATCTCCCTGGCTGTTCCACCAGCCTGTGTAAACATACACGTGAGATTTTCACTGAGGATGTAGAAAAATTGGTAACCTACAAGGGTCCGTCAGATCGCCTTGTGAGAGGCGTGCTCATCCGTGAGAGTGCCAAAAAAAATGATGGTGCTTCAAGAAACACGATGTGCCACCGAGCGCGGGGCCGCCATCCTCCACCCGGGATGCCCAGAGGTATCGGGCTCCGTGCTCCCTCTCGGGGGCTGGCACTGCTCCAGCAAATCCTGAAAGTCCCGTTGCCAGAGGTGTAAGAGGAAGAAGTCTTGATTCCTTGTGCTCCATACGGCTGCGTTGCTTTTCCAGGCAAGCACTGCTCAGCATTAATGCATCAAATTAGCTTCCTTTCCTTGCCGTGGTGTTGGTAAAACTCGCACAGGCTTTGAACCAGCTCTCCCAGCCCATTCTCATGCCCTGAGTTTTCCAGTCCCATGCATTATGTTCACTGATTAAATTGCCAAATAAGCTGATGCTCTAGCAAACAAATATGAATGCTTTTTATTTGTTTTACTCATGAAAAACAGCATCGCAGAAGTGATAAATGTGTTGCCAATTACACAGTTGCTTAATTATGTAACGTTAGTAAAACCAATACATAAGTCTCCAAGATGTTTGGTAAAGAGTTGCTTGATGTAGTTCATCATTTCCACTTGTAATGAATTAGTGGAATCTGCAACTGGCTGAAAGCCTCAATTAATTTTTTTACACTTGTCCCATAATAAAGCAGTACTCTAAATTAGTATTTAATATACTTACAAGTGTGTCACTTTTTGTGCAGAACAAGCAAAACTGTGTTGTTTATAGGGTCGTTAGCCTCAAAGCAGCAGCTTTATGGCATGCAGAGAGTGCAGCTCAGAGCAATGATTGAGGCAACCAGTCCTCCCGTGCCTCGGCTGATGGGCGTGCTCTCCTCCACCGCAGGTCCAAGGGAACGGGCAGCAGAGCGTGGAGAAAGCCTTGAAGCTCTTTGCTCAGCTGATCAACAACAAAGTCTTCTTGCTGACCTTCATCCGGACGCTGGAGCTGCAGCGCAGCTTCTCCATGCGCGATCGCGGCAACGTGGCCTCGCTCATCATGACGGGTCTGCAAGGCAAGCTGGAGTACGCCACTGACGTGCTGAAGCAGCTGCTCTCCGACCTCATCGAGAAGAACCTGGAAAACAAGAACCACCCCAAACTGCTCCTGCGCAGGTAATGTGAGGGGCCGGGGCTGCGGGGAGGTCAGCTGCTGGTGGCATACGGGGGCTCTGTGGGACCGGGGTGCTGGTGTCAGAAGGAAAGCGCTGCTCTCCATGGGGGACTTCAGGTGACCCATCCGTTTCTTTGCCTGCCTCCAGGACACGGGGTTGACTCTACTCTGTGATTTCACAGATGGCTGAACAGGGTCTTAAGTTGGATGCAGGAGAGCTATTACCTCTGATGCGTGTCTCTCACTCATAATCCCATCACCTTGCTGGTGGTGATGCCAGCGCTGTCACCTCTGCCATCCAGCTGCTTCCTCCCTGCCCTGCCTGCACCCGCCTGACCCAGCTCCTGCTTCTCTCGCCTGCATGAGCAGAGGTGCCCGAGCGGTGCAGCACAGGGCTTTAGCCCCCGTTGCCCACACCTGCTGCCTCATGGCAGGAAGGTGAACGGCACAAAACCTGGAGCTCTCCATCACCTGCAGGTTGTTGGTACCAAGCAGTGCCCTGTGCCTCGGGGCAGGGACCAGCTCGGGTACCGCAGGTCTGGAGGAGCAGAGGTGCAGCTCTTTCCGTCATCTTTTGGACTCCAGGCTCTTAAGGGCAGGAGCCTGGTTTCTCACGTGTCTGTGCAGTACTTGGGGTCCTTGTCTCCCGCGAGCTGTGGTGAGTAAAGCATCAAAGTGAAGAGAAGCAGCTCTCGGATGGGCAGTGCGGTGAGCTGCCCCTGGAGCTGTCAGGGAAAGGCAGGCTGCCCAGCCAGGCTTGATCCCCCTCTTAATGGCAGCCAGGCTGCCTGTGTGGCCTTCCTCCCCACGACTCTGCACGACCTCGCAGGTATTTATGGGCTGTATCCTCACAGCATCCGTGCCTGCCTGGATGGAGCAGCAATGCTTGTGTTTCCCAGCTGGGAAGGAGCGCAAGGACAGATTAAGCGACTCACCCATGATCGTGCAGGGAAATTGCAGAGGGAAAAAGGGGAAAAAGCAGCCAAAATTAAAAGGCTACCCCTCTTCTCCGTGTCACAGGCCACCTCCATCCGTGTCCCTTTGGCTCCAGGCTGTGCTGCAGAGCCTGGCCTCGGCCGGCGGCAGGGACGTGGCTGCCCCATTGCCTGCACCCACGGCTCTGCCGGCATCTCGCTGGAGCAGGTGGATAAAGGAGAGGGGAGGATTTCACAGCTCTAGGAAAATTTCAGGGATTCCTCCAGCCATAATGAGTATACTTGACAGGAAATTGCTTTAAATCTGGCTGTGTTTGCGGAGGCAATAACTCATCTCAGAAAAGGAAGCCGTCTTAATTTCCCCCGTGGTTTGACGAGTCGCTGGGAAGGCATCTTCTGCCTCAGCCACCAATAATGACTTTTCACGGTGCTCCAAAACATACACGGCTGGCAGTCAGAGCTGTACCCGCTCCTCCCCACAGCACCCAGCAAAGAGACAGGGCCATGGGTGACGCCAGCAGCGTTGAGGCCGGCTGTCCTGCGCCAGGATTTACCCATTTTGTGGGATGCCTGACCTGGAATGTTTCCAGGGATGGGGCATCTAGCACCTCTCTGGGCAACCTGGGCCAGTGTTTCACCACCCTCATCACAAAACATTTCTTCCTCATATCCAGTCTGAATCTGCCCTCTTTTAGTGTAAAACCATTGCCCCTTGTCCCATCGCTGCAGCCCCGTTAAACCCGCAGTGCAGCCCTGTCCCAGCCCCACGGGCTCCCGGGCTGTGTCGGTGCACAAACCAGCCCGGGCTGGAACCTCTTGCTCTGACTGGATACGGAGCGATCAGCCACAAACTAGGATACTTGTTTTGTTTGTTTTTTGAGCTCTCTGGTGGCAGCAGTTGATAATTGGTGCTCAGTTCTTTCTCTCTTTCTTCCTCGTTTTCCCCTCTCTCTTTCTTCCACGACTGCTCCTCACGGGAGGCAGCAATAAAGTTGACATGAAATCAAACTGCTGCTCTGGTGTCTGCCACAGAGAGCTGCACACAGCAGTTTGGAGACCTAGATATAGCAGGGAAAATTAATAAACTACATATTTATCTTTTGGGTTCTCTCAGCTCTTTTTGTTTAGTTGTGTTTTCTTCCCAGTGCCTCAGAAAGCCGGAGGAGCAGCCAAGGCGCGGGTTGCTGGCGTCGGGCTCCTGTGGAAAGCCATCTCTGGATGGTGCTTTGCCCTTGCTATGTGGTCAATATGAGAAGGGATTCCTCCGAGTCTAGGGATTCTCCCCTGCTGTGTTGATCTTGCAGAGCTTATTTTATTTATTTTTGAGGCAGGTCTGTAGCAGTGTTTCAGCTGCGGTGTGGGAGCGGTGCCTGCTGCGGGTCAGCTCCTGCTGCGGCTCTGCAGCCCCAGCTCCGCAGAGAGCCTGCTCAGGCCCCGGGGTGCAGGGCAGGGTGCGAGGGATGGCTCACCCAGCTGTCCCCTTTCAAAGGCTTGCTGGGGCGGAGGGGCCCAGGAAAGCGTATTCCGCAGACTTGTTTGTGAGGAGCCCGCGGTGCTCCTGCAGCCGCACCCGGCAGCGATGTTGGTTATAAGCAGCCCTGTTCCTCAGCCAATGTAGGACAGTGGTGATTAACTTAATTGCTGGCCGTCCCCGGGACGGATGCGCTGCAGATATCACGGTGTCAGTCTGTGTTGAGGTGAAAGTGAGATTCAGTGCTTTAAGGGAAGGAGAAATGGGATTTGACAGAGATGCTCCAGAGATGCTCACTTTTTGCTGTTCCATTCAGCTGATCTTGTAATTCTGGTACAGAAATGAAAGGGAACAGCTGGGCACGGAGTAGCCGGTCCCTTCTCCCACACAATATCCCCCAACTTCTCTGTCGCTCCCTGATTCAGTTATTTTTACAGTGTCGGTGTCGGGCCGTGAGCAGCCAACAGGGACGGGACACAGTGTTACCTCCCTGGTAGAGCTAATAGAGGGGCTTGCCAGTTCTTAATTTAATATCCTATTAACCAAGTAGTTGATTAAATTAATATTCACCCTGAAGTCCTGAAGGTATCATTTTCTGAGGTTTTCACCTCTTCTTTAGTTTGTATCGCTGACTCTGTTTTCCGTGCCTTGCTGGCGCGGCAGTGTGCTAGCGCTTCTCCTCCAGAACTGGGGGACTGAAAGATTTCAAACAGGAGAACAATGCCTATGTCGCTTTGTAGGATGAATTTTTAGGCAGTTAATCAATTCAGGCTTAAATTCTTTGGGGATCTGCAGACATTTTCACACATTCCTGGCAGATGTTGCGATCCTAAGAGATGATGGGTAATGTGACCCGGGGTCGGTTTGCAGACTGGCGTCAGTTTTTGTTTGCTGAAATCTCTGGCTCCTGTTTATACTTGATCTACTTGACTTTGTGATCAAACCCTGTTGCTTCAGTAGTGTGTGGTTTTCATTAAACGCCGGAGTTTTCAAACATGCGGGACGCTGTATAAATACACGCCGAGGGGCAGTCCTTAACTCAAGGCAGCAGAGCAGATGGGGAGAATGGGGAAGATGGGTCCGGAGCGGGACTCGCTCCAGGACGGGGTGCGGGTGCAGGCAGAGCTTGGTGCGTGGCCGTGCCCGCTGGGCACCTCCCGGGCATGGTGGTGGAAAAGGCAATTGGCAGGGAGCCGAGCTGCCGGCCGAGGAGATGAAGGCACAAAGTGGTGCCCAGACCCAGCGAGGATGCTGCATTGCTCACGGTGATGTTGGGGGGCATGGTCCCCGGAACAAAGGCTGCTGCAGGGGGGCAAGGCATTGGATCCACCCCTCTTCGCATGCTGAAATTCGGACCAGGTCCTGGTATCGCATGTGGCGTGAGGGGCAGGCTGGTGGCGATGGCAGTGCCGCGGTGCAGAGCCTGGCTGCCCAGGGATGCGTTCGCTGCCAGCGGCAGAGCCACTGTCCCGTGCCAGCCCAGCCTGAGCTGCGCGGCCGGGGCTCAGGGGTGGACGGTGGGACACCCTGCCACCAGCACAGCCGCCCTGTCCTGGGAAAAGGGACGGAAAGTCTCTGGGTCCTGCAGAGCCAGCATTAAAAACTATCATTAGGAGCCATTGTATCTAAATTAAAGATAATCTTGGGCACAATGTGGGGAGAGGGCGTTGGGTGGGACCGGGGAGAAAGCTGCAATTTCCCTGCCATTGTCACTCTGCTGTCCCTGATTGCCAGGGACCGCTGCAAATCCCAGTGATTTACCGGGCCAGGCTGTAATTTGCACCACATGCAGGGAGCTGAGTGTCACCAGGCTCCCTGTCACCAGCCCCGTCAGGGCTCTGACGGCTGTCAGCTGGGCCAGCTGCTGTCAGCTCCCTGCGGCGTGGCAGGGGGGGACAGCGCTGGCCGCATCCTGCTGCCCGCCTGCGCCGGAGCTGTGGCCACGGTTCGGAGCACAGCGAGAGCTGGGCCGGGGTGCAGACGGGATTTGGGGCCTCTGAGGTTTGGTTTAGTTTTGTACCTAACACACGTCCTCCTGGCTTCCCTAGGACCGAGTCGGTGGCAGAGAAGATGCTGACGAACTGGTTTGCCTTCCTCCTCCACAAATTCCTCAAGGTAAGGAGGGATGGAGCTGAGACCGTGCTGCTGTTTTGCTCTCTCCCCCGCCAACTGATTGGGGTGAATCTGGTCCTGAAATGGTTCAGTCAGACTCCAAGTCCAATGCTCTAGTAGCAAGGCAGGGCAGCTGGAAATTTGCCTGGAGATGCCTACACGTGGGGCTGCTGCACAGCCCCTGTGCTCGACCTTCTTCAGCCCTGAGACCACCTGGTGCAATTCTCACGTAATGGAGTTTCTGTTGCATCTCTTTAGTACTTAGGAGAAGTTCTCACTTACACCACTTCCATATTTTTTAACTTTATTTGTGGTTTTGAAAGCTCCCACAGAATTTGCTCCATGGGAGTGAACAGTGAAATCGAGATCTCACATTCCTTTTTTACAGCCATATAGATTCAGTAGAGTTTTACCAAGCCAAAGACAACATGCCCACTGAGCAGCAGAGCTCGTGGTTTTGGCTGTCCTCTCCAGGAACTGCTGAGGGCCAAGCCTGGGTTGCACACGTGCTGAAGACTGAGTCAAAGGGACTCTGCTGAAATGAATCATGTGCAATTCCTGCCCGCAGGCCAGTGGCCTGGGAGGAGCTGCACCTTCACGGCTGTGTTGGTTTTGCTGTCTGTCTCGTTGTGTAGGAATGCGCTGGAGAGCCACTCTTCATGCTCTACTGTGCCATCAAGCAACAGATGGAGAAAGGTCCGATTGATGCCATCACGGGAGAGGCCCGTTACTCCCTCAGCGAGGACAAGCTGATCCGGCAGCAGATTGAGTACAAGACTCTGGTGAGTGATCGCTGTAGAAGAAGCTTCTGTCCTCTTCACTTGGACATGAGGTGTTCTGACCTTTAGGCCAGCGATTAGGACACCTCCGTGAAGCATGAGTGTTGCCAGTGCAGTAAAGCCTCCTGCTGCTAGACCCATGCCCAAGACAGATGTGTCCCTGATTTCCAGGTAGAAATGAGCTGAGGTTTTGAAAGGCAGGGTTTGAGGGGAGCATTTTACCTCCTTTGTGTTGAGCATTGCCCTCCCTCTAGCAAATGAAAATAGACATCCAGGACTCCTGTCTTTGTAGTCGTTGTAAAGATGTACTGGATGCAACAGCTATGATGCAAATAAGGATGCAGTGGGTTTTTTTTTATGAGAACAGATTGTTGTGACAGATGTGGTTACAGTTCTGGATGCTTGTCTGGAGCCCTTTAGAGCCTGGTGTGGTTCTCCTTCCCTTCCAGATCCTAAACTGTGTGAACCCGGATAACGAGAACAGTCCAGAGATCCCGGTGAAGGTGCTGAACTGTGATACCATCACTCAGGTCAAAGAGAAGATCCTGGATGCAGTGTACAAAAACGTCCCATATTCTCAACGACCAAGAGCCGTTGACATGGACCTAGGTAGGAGCTTCCCTGCCTCGTAGGATGGGGAAGATCGGAGAGGGTGTTATCATCAGAGATTCTCAGTGGGTTTTGCAGAGCTTGAAAGCGAGAGCTCAGGCTGCACGACACACACGTTTCTGTCGCTGGAAAGCGTGGGCACTGCTCCTGCCAGATGGGGTTTGAGCTCTGTGGGACCAGCTAATTGTCCACTGACCACAGAGCAAATCATTCCCAAAGCCTCCTTCACTCTGCTGAGCAAAGCTTCTCCCCAGGCTTGTGTATCTTCCGAGAGCCAGGGGGCAGAGGGGCTGGGGAAGGTCCTGCGCGTTAATTGAGCCAAACACCGCAGACCCCCTGAGCTAAAATGCTGCAAGAAAACTCTCAGTGTGACCTTCCTTGCAGTTGTAAGGTTAAAGAGCAGGATTTAGCTTTCTCGGGGTGCCTCTTCCCTGGGAGGTGGGCTTTTCTACAGGCTCATCTGTCCCGTGGTCACTTGGGTCGGAGAGGATAGAGCCTGTCAGTGCCTTTTCCCCCTGCCCATGGTGTCTGCCTGGTTTTACCTCTCCCACAGAGTGGCGGCAGGGCCGGATAGCCCGTGTGGTCCTGCAGGATGAAGACATCACCACCAAGATTGAAGGTGACTGGAAGCGCTTGAACACCTTGATGCATTATCAGGTAAGCAAGCAGCCCCAGCAGATTGCTCCCAGAAAGCTGCCAGGAGGGAAGAAAAGCAGAGCAGAAATTTAATTCCCAAGTATCTCGTCTACGAAGACAGACAGGGAGGTCACATTTGTATGATAAACCAGAAGGGTTCAATGTGCTTATGCATTAGACGGGAAAGCAACCTTGACATGGATCTTAAAGAAACTAGCAGAGGTGAAAATTGGCTAAATTAAAACCGCCAGCCGTGCTAGCGAGATAGAGCGAGCGCAGGGAGGGCTGAGCTGCTGCTGCTGGAGACGCGGGGCCAGGGGAGGGATGGCCCGCGGGGCTCAGGTCTTCACATTGGGCTCTGAGACAACCCAGGGCGCAGCAGGGAAGGAAGAGGAGTCGCTGCCTTCCTTCAAAGCGTTGCAGGCACCGCACTGCCAGGCAGTCCGATGCAAAGCACCAGGCTGCAGCAACAGCTCGTCTCTCTTGCTCGTGATCTTCCTACGTGTTGACTCTTGAGCATCGTGCAGGGAGTGAAGAAGGGGAACAGGGCAAATATTTCAAATACTGTCACATGGGAGGGCCAAGGGAGTGCTGCGGGGAGGTATGGGATGGGGCCAGGTCAAGAAAGGGCGAATATCAGAGGCTGCTTCTTGATAGGGTGACATCAAACCTCCTGTGTCACAGACCTAGTCTTCCAAGCCCAGGAACAGGAATTTTGCTGCTAAATTCATGTAAAACAAACCCAGACAGCGAAGGTGCTCTATTGTGCATCGGCCAGGGTGGGTGAGGTGACCGAAGGAATTGCTGCTGTCTTTAGCATTTGCAGCTTGCGTGCCCCAGCCCAGCCCCAGCTGCCCCGGATAGGCATGTGTCTGTTGGAAAGGGCTCCGTACGGTGTGGGAAAGACGGAGCTGAGGAAGGTTTGGTTAAAGAGAATCAGAGACTTTTACTCCAAGCCTGTCTGCAGCAGAGGATAACTGCATTAAGCGGGACCTGTAACCTACTGCTGTCCATCACTACCTACGCAGAGGTGTTTAGTATTTAATCTGGCATCTTCCCCTGGTTAGACACCAGCTCAAGTCCGTCAGCCTGACTCGCGCTGTGCAAGCTGAATGCGAGCCGGTATTGACAGGAGCCGTAGAATCAGGCAGCGAGGCAGAGAGAACGGCATCAATATGCAAAGTGCATGTAAAAAAGCACCTTGAGGGTCAACTTTTCCAAGCAGCCCGAAGGATTTAAACACCGATTACTGTAAAATGTCACAGGAGCTGTGCAGATGAATTCCATTGTTTCTAAAACCTCTTTTACCTGACAGTTGCGAGGGATTAACCAACATGCAGGGGAGCAGCAAGACTTTATTACGCCTTGATCTTTAAAAGTCATCGTAAGGGAGTCACCGGCGAAAGCCGCGTTTGTCTGCTGTGCGTTGGGTGCGAGGGGAGGGAGCGCTTTCATTTCAGTGCCTGTGGGAAAATCTGAGCCGCAAGTTTACCTGTAAAATAAACAAAATCCTTGCAGCACTCAAGATGCTGCAGCTCTTCCTGCCATTTGAATGTCGGTTTTGCTCTGGAACAAAGCAGAAGTTTGCTGCCAGACATCTGAGCAGGTAGCGATGGCACATCTCTCTCCCTGCTCCGGCCCGAGCGCCGCGCCGCCCAACAGCGCCGTTTCAGCCGTTAAAGAGATGCCAGGTTCTCTGCGCCCTTACCTTTGTTTTCCACATGTTGAGGATGATAAATGTACGATATAGATCTGCATCAACCGATAAAATGTATTTTTCCTGGGAAGCCTTTGCATGCAAAAGCCAGATTGGCTTTAAAAAGAAATATTCATTTTTCTGCAATATTTTTTGAACCACTTTGCAGAATTATTTCGAGAACTGTATGCCTGCTGCTTTTCTTCATGTGTAGAAATAGATGTGTAGGTTAAATAGGTGTAATTCTTTGTTAAGTTCTCTGGAGCTTTTAAACAATGTTGTAAGGAATTGTATTACATTTGTGTTGTATCCTTTTGCTCTCACACCTATTAAGCTCCACGGGAGAGTCTCACCCTGCCTGGTTTTACTCAAGAAAAATGAAACCATGAATTTAATATCAAATGATTTAGAGTGGCTCAAGCAGGGTTAACTCCGAGGCAGCAGAGCATGAGTACCTGTCAGCCCCTGCGCGTCTGGAAAGGCCGCGAGACGAGGAAACTGTTTTAAATGAAAAATTAGAAGCGGAGAGGAAAGATTTGTGTGGAAAGTGAGACTTAGGAGCTGAGGGTGGCGTGGATGTGGAGCCAGCATCCTCGCTGCATCCTCACCGCATCCTTGCTACCCCACGCAAACGTGGTGGTGTTCCCTGGGCTCCTGCACCGCCCCTGTCCCTGCGCCAGCTTTTCTTTTTCTTTTATTTAAGGTGTTTTGTGCAGCATGTTTCCAGCTCGTAGAAGAATTGGAATATTTATAAAGTTGTAAACCAGCCAGCCGGCTTCGCAGGAGTCTCTGGGGTTTTATGGGAGTGTGGCAACAGCAGAGCGAGATGGGAAACGAATGTGTGTTCCATCTGATGCTAATTTGCAGGCTGGTGTTTTTTAGCTGTCAAGAGTCATTCGACCCAAAATTTAGAGAGTGAGAGTGCTCTGTATGTGTGTGTGTGTGTGGAATTTTTAATGCCTCTCTCCCAGTTAACCACAGCCATGGTGGAAACAGATCCCGGCACGGCAGCTCCGGTTCCTCCCTGGTGAAATTGAACTCAAGTGGCAGCTAATGACAGCCTGAGAAATTAATATCGCCGCTGATTGCTTCTTCCATTGACTTAATAAATTCAATGAAATGAGGCAGGAGCAGAAGAGGAAGTAACAGAGGTGTTTGAAGTGTTTTGCTTAGAAATATCTCACTTTTGTGCTGTGAAACGCAAGTGACTATTATTTCCATTATCACTAGCAATAATAATAACTCATTTACATGAAACCTTTCATCAGAATGGAACCCAAAGCCTTGGAGGCAGTGACAGTCGCTGTGTGCAGGTCACCTCGCAGCAGAGGACGTTGTACGAACGCCCCTTCTCCTGCCAGCGCAAGGAGATGCTGGGGGAACGAAATGCAGCTGCTGCCCCGGAGCTTCCCCGTGCGTGGGGATGGTACGGCGTTCCTCGCAGGACTCCCAGCGAATAACGGAGAACTTAGCCCCAAAATCAATTTCTCCAGCCCGAAGAAGCTTTTCTTTCACACAGCTCCTCTAAGTGATTTTTTGGCTGGGTCCCGGCAGGTCCATCAGCCCATGCGATGTGGTGACTCCGCTCTCCGCTCCCTCGCCGTGTGGCACCACGGGCCACACGTTCCAAATTAAAACACACTCAGCCCTGTTCCGTGGAAACCTGCAGATTCTTAATTAAGGGAAATAAGTTAAAAAACTTCCAGTGACTACTAGATTTATAGGGAGGATAAAATTAAACATGGCTACTAAAATCTGCTATAACAAAATCTTGTTAGGACTAATGTTCATTTATAGTTTGACTTCCTAGCGTTTAATTCCTTCTCTGGTGCAGCAGAGGGACTGACAATTTAATACCCTGAAAGATGGCTTTATGACTTGCTCAGCTGTAAATCAAACTTTTAAAGTTTGTAAAAATTGCTAAAATAAAAAATGGTTTAATAGGGATGTTTTATGGTCCATAACGTTATTATAGCCCTTTTATTCCCTCTGCATTGTTACTTTAATTGGATCACAACAATTCTTGAGATTCTCATTTTTATTAGCTGAAACGTAATCTTAAATCAGAACAACCCAAAACATCTTCCATACGTCTTTTGATTTATCACTCCATTCCTTCCGTCCCGTGCTGTCGAGCTGCTGCCGACCCAGCGCAGGGCTCGGCATCTCTGCGAGGGCACAAGGCTCAGCGTGTCTGCGAGGGCTTGCGGGGGGATGGCCACCTGTGTCCCCCATGCCCCCCGTGCTCCCCCGGAGCCCCGCACCGTGCCCGAGCTCCCTGCCCAGTCCGTGCCCCGGGGATTTGTTACCTGCCCTTGCTGGAGGAGCGGCCGGCGATGGCGGTGCGGGTGCTGGATCTCACTGATCATTTCTTCCCTTCCTTTTCCTCCCCAGGTATCGGACCGCTCGGTCGTGGCGCTGGTTCCCAAACAGACCTCCTCCTACAATATCCCTGCCTCTGCCAGTATATCCCGGACGTCCATTAGCAGATACGGTAAGAAGCAGAGTTAAGGGCTGGGGAACCATGGCTCAGGGATAGCACCTGGGCATCGCTCCTGCACTGCCACACATTTTGGAGCCAGCCTGGAGCGTACAGCTTTCCTGGAGAAAGGATGTCCTGATGGGGCTGCTATTGAAGGTCTGGAGGTGCGACACCTTAAGGGATTTAGGTGGGCACCACGTCAGCCAAAATGAAAGTGCATTCATGTGCCAAACAGAAAAATGTCCTTGGCTACTGGGTTTTTTTTTTGCAAAGGCTTTTCCATCTGTGAGCAGAACAGCAAAAAGACCAGAGAAGCTGAGAGGAGGGAAAAGGAAATGCCAAGCACACGAGCAGCCTTTGGAAACGTGGCTCTTGGAAAAACCCAGGGGAAGGCTTTTGGCCAAGAGGGGATAGATGCTGCAGAGCACCCATGGGGCTCCCGCTGCCGGAAAGCAGCTCTGTGTCCTTTGCGTGTAAGCAGGGCTGCGCGAGGGAAAAGCCCGATTCCTTCATCTGTTTCTCGTCTAAGTGGAGGATCCTGAATTCTTAGCTAATGGGTCAGAAACGGGTAACGGCAAGCTTAACTCGGCGTGCTCGGATGTGCGCACCTGGGAATTCATTATCCGCATAATGGCAGGGCTCAGCACTTTGCAAGTCTCTGGAGACGCTGCAGCCCCAGTAAATGAGCGTGCGAGGTGCCAGGTGTGCTTTTATGGCGCTAAACCCACGATAATGGTAATAATATACTGCCATAAAAGGCAGCAGTGGCAACGTCTCGAGTGCACTGATCTTCCATTGTCTTTCATTTTGCAGAGTGTTTTACAAACAAGAGGTCTCCTGACAAACCCCTCACCTTCTCTTGTCAATAGCTCCCAAAATAATGTTTGTTTTTTTTTCCTCAAGTGAGGGTTCTGAGGAGCCGTCCACAGGAGAGTCTTTAGGGAAAAGCCAGGAGAAAAGGCGTTTCTCCCTGCGAGGTGTGAGCCACCCGAGCGCCCAGCACTTCCCGCGGTGCAGGCGATGGGAAAAGCGAGGCCGGGTCGCGCAGCCTGAGCCCGCAGTGCTCGCTGACCTATGCCAGGTGGAAAAGCTTTTGCAAACTACCAGTGTGAACTGTCACTGCTCACGTTAAGATTAATACTTCTAATTGTGCAGACAGAATTTAAATGAGAGACTTATTTACTTCTCCCATTATATATCAGTGCAGAGGTCTGTTTAAAAATAGAATTACTAGATGCTTCCCTAGCTGTCCCCCGTCTGTCTCCTTAATTATGTCAGTTAGAGTACCCATTTATCTAAGCCTTAATCGGGGATGAAAATCTAGCGAGTTTGGTAATGACTTGCGTATTTCTCTTGGCTGATTTGTGATTGATCCCCTCGCTCCCAGAGAACAAAGAAATTCGGTGAGAGGAGGAAACCCAACAACACACAGTTGTGCTCTGCAGTCCCGTGTCTCGGCTTGAAGACACGGTGGATGGGATCTAGAGAGGCACATTCTTGGGGAAATTAAATATTTTTCACATCCCTCCCTAGTTTCTGAGCAATTAAGGGAAAAACCTTTGTCTGCTCCTTTTCCCTACAGAGGAGAGCAGATTCGCGGACAGCAGGGAGGCTGGAACGCTCGGCTGTGCGGCCAGGATGCGGCGCTGGCCTCGGGCTCTGCAGTCGCTGCTCGGCTTGAGCCCTTGGTGCTCTAATGAAAGGCTCCAGAGGAGCAACAGCAGTTTCTTCTGCCTTTTGTGCTGGCTGTGCCGGGCAGCTTGTTATTACTTACAAAATCCTGATATCGGGGCTCTGGTGCCACAGGAGCTGATGCCTGGGGTTAGCGTGAGCTGTAACTGATGGGGGAATCTTGCACAGACCATGTGATTGAGTTCACATAAGGAAAGGATGAGAATGGAGCAGAAAAATCCCGTGTCTGAGTGTGAAAACAAAAAGGCTCAGGTCTGAGGGACTCTGCTCAGTGAAGACCAACATGTACCTCTGGCAAATGCCAAATTTTGTTGGTGCCTAGATGATTTTGGCATTAGCAAGCATGGTGGCATCCCTAAGATGGGGAAATGAAAGAAAGGGTTTGCTTTGAGCGTGACCGACTTCTCTTCCTGACATTCAGACTCCACGTTCCGCTACACCGGCAGCCCTGACAGCCTGCGCTCCCGGGCCCCCATGATCACCCCCGACCTGGAGAGTGGAGTCAAGGTCTGGCACTTGGTCAAAAACCATGACCACGGAGACCAGAAGGAAGGAGACCGGGGCAGTAAGATGGTGTCTGAGATCTACCTGACCAGGCTATTAGCTACAAAGGTAATTGCTGTGCCCTAAATTCCCTTGGGAAACGTGTAGGGAGGTCTACCTTATACGTACTTGCTGGGGGTCCTGTGCAGTCCCTGAGGATGCTCATCTCCTGCGGGGACCGACCCTGCCGGGCTTTCCTGGGCCCCAGAAGCCCAGATTTCCTCACGCTGCAAGGCAGTTGCTGCAATGCTTCTTTGTTCTGCACAGTATTAAAAGGCAAAGAGCTGGAGAGAGGCAGCAGCGCCTGTAAATATTTAACTGGTTTCCTTGGCCAGAGAGTTCTCCTGCTTTGCGCTGTGTGTTCATCGCTGTAGATAACGCAGATTTGCTTCTGAAAGCGAAAGATGTTTTTCCAGGTTAGAAATAAGGCGTAAGTACAGTTGTGAGGAGCTGCAGGCTGGAGCGTTTCCCCAGGGTCCTTCGGCAGCGCAGGCAGCGTTCGGAAAGACCCTGACCCCACCTATTCCTGTGGGGCCCATGGCTGTGCTTTGCGGGGCTGGCAGCACCATCTGGCATCCCCCCCCCGGCCACCGCTGCTCAACCAAGCGTGCGCCCGTCCCTCCCTTCACCTTCTCGCTTGCTGCTCCCGTTAGGGTACGCTGCAGAAATTTGTGGACGACTTGTTTGAGACGCTGTTCAGCACCGTGCACCGCGGCAGCGCGCTCCCCCTGGCCATCAAGTATATGTTCGATTTCTTGGATGAGCAGGCAGATAAGCACGGCATCCACGACACAGATGTGAGGCACACGTGGAAGAGCAATTGGTAAGGATGGAGGAGGGGAGTGGAAGGGGAGGGGGGCAGACCTGAGTACTGAGCAATTATCTGTGTCCTGGGGAAAAACAGGGATGGGGAAGAGCTTGGGGAAGGCCAGGAACAACCAAGTCCCATAGCTCCAAAGCATTGAGAGGTAATGGCTGAGAGAGTTGGGGCTGTTCAGCCTGGAGAAGAGGAGACCTTAGAGCGGCTCTCAGTGCCTAAAGGGGACTGCAGGAAAGGTGGGGAGAGACTCTTCAGTAGGGCCTGTTGTGATAGGACTAGGGGTAATGGTTTTAAATTAAAAGAGGAGAGATTTAGACTGGATAGAAGGAAGAAATTTCTTACACTGAGGGTGGTGGAGCACTGTCCCAGGTTGCCCAGAGAGGTGGTGGATGCTCCATCCCTGGAAACATTCCAGGCCAGGTTGGACAGGGCTCTGAGCAACCTGATCTGGTTGGAGATGTCCCTGCTCCTTGCAGGGGGGTTGGACTGGGTGGCCTTGAAAGGTCCCTTCCCACCCAAACCCTTCTGTGATTTATTCTATCACTCTACCACAAAGCCATGCTGCTGCTTTTCATCCAGCAGCTCTGCTGCCCCGTGCAGATGTGGTAGCACAGTTTGATCCCGGTTCGTGCTGTCCCCTGGGCACACGCGAGCTGGAACCCCGGTGCTGTGTTAAACCACGAGCCTGGCTGTCTCCGAATCCTCTGCCCGGGTTGGAGCCAGGCACTGGCCTTGGGCTGTGGATCCGCACACCTGGACTTTGGGAATCGCTGGGTTTGCAGAGCTGGTCTGCTGGTGGGAAGCAGGGCTCCCTGCTGGGACACAAATGCCAGCCCAGGCTGGGATGGGAGAGCTCGGGAGTGGCTGCACCTTCCCCATCACTTTGGGGAGCAGCGGGAGGAGGTGGCGAGGGGGGAAGCAGCCAGCCCCGTGTGCGGCCGACATGGACTGCAACCCGGCTCAGCCTTCCTCGAACAACGGGAGCTCTCACGTCTCTGCCTCTGCTGTTATTTTAGGATTAAAAGCTCCGTGGGTTAGAAATTTACCTCTGCGAGGAAGAAAAGCACGGCAAATGGTTGCTCCCTGAAGACTTTGTATTTTCCCCCGAATCCCTCATGCTTTAAAAGTCTCTAATCATCACGGCTGCAAAAGCTGGGTTCCCCGCTAAGGCTGTGGGAAGCTAAAAACAATTTATTGAAAGCCTTAGAAGAAGGAGTTATTAGGAGAAAAACTCTAGTATCACAAAAAAAAAAAAAAGATGAGATTTCTTAAAGCAATAAAAAGAAGGAGCTGACCAGCAGCATTTGCTCTGCCAGAGCCATAAGAGCACGCGAGCCCTGGTCCTTCCTTCTGCCCCGCGGCACGGGAGGCTCAGGAGAAAGCCGAAAATTTGGTCTCTGAACCCATAGCTCTGCTGAGCGCTTTGGTCAGCCGCAGCATCCCCAGAAAGGGAATTTTGGTGTGGAGACGAGAGGAGGCTTGTGCCACTGGAGCAGATCAAATCAAACGGGGGCTTGGACGAGAGAGCGGGGTGATGGGGGTCAGGGGGCGCGGGGATGCCGCTGGGCTGCGTGCCTGCAGTGCAAGAGTTAAGGCTGAAACCTTCCGTGCAGCTAGCTGGGTAGACAGAGCGCTGCGACTTGAAAGGTAATAGAAAGCAGCAGCTGTTTTTTTGATCCTGCTATACAGGCAAAGAAAAAAGGAATAATAATTCCCCTTTGATTGCAAAGGCCTCAGGATTTGGGGACAAAGCCTCTGATGCCTGCTGCACCGCTGGCAGATGATGGACCGCGGCGTGGCCGGGCGGCGGCTGATTAGCGTGGGGGCGGCAGCACCGCTGCCCCGGGCCCAGCCCTGCGCCACAGACCCCGCTCTAACGAAACCGGTTTAATGGGCTCCTCGCAGAG
Organism: Ardeotis arabs; assembly: GCA_011801015.1. NCBI lineage: Eukaryota > Metazoa > Chordata > Aves > Otidiformes > Otididae > Ardeotis > Ardeotis arabs. The sequence goes on from JAAGAY010133926.1 coordinate 57,395, forward strand.
CCGCCCAGCCGGTACCAGCCAGCACGGTCCGGCTCTGCCCTGGCACGGACAGCCTGCCCTCCGCAACTGCCTCTCGCCTCCTCCACCTCCCTGTGCTGGATCAGACCCCTGAGCGGGGCAGCAGCATCCAGCCCAGGCACAAGCAATCCAGGCAGGACTGGGCTAACTGGTGTTCAATGGACCTGGCCCAGCTCCTATTCAGATTATTGCTGCTTTGTACCATTTGGGAACACAAATGGCAGCAAGTGCCCTTTCCTAGCCTTTGTCTTAACATTTGATTGTGTTTCTTGGTTTCCCTCCAGCCTCCCTCTCCGATTCTGGGTGAACGTAATCAAAAACCCCCAGTTTGTGTTTGATATCCACAAAGGCAGCATCACAGACGCCTGCCTCTCCGTCGTGGCGCAGACCTTCATGGACTCCTGCTCCACCTCGGAGCACCGCCTGGGCAAGGACTCCCCCTCCAACAAGCTGCTCTACGCCAAGGACATCCCCAGCTACAAGAGCTGGGTGGAGAGGTGAGCGTGGACGTGGGGCTGGCCTCGGCACTTGGGTTCGGCCCGACTTCCCATGCTGAGCAGCTTTGCTCTCGGTGGCCGGTGATGCAGCAGGGTGGCTCTTGCAGCACAGAGCCCTGCCGAGCATCCCTCTGCTTATTTTCAGCTTCCTACAGACCAGGATCCCTTTTCCTGCAGAGCTTAGATTGAATCCCAAGAGAGAGAGGGGCATTTTGAGCATCCGTGTTTCTCACGGCCCGCCTCGGCCCTTCCTTCCCGCAGGTATTACGCCGACATCGCCAAGCTCCCCGCCATCAGCGACCAGGACATGAACGCCTACCTCGCCGAGCAGTCGCGCCTGCACGCCGCCGAGTTCAACATGCTGAGCGCGCTCAACGAGATCTACTCCTATGTCAGCAAGTACAGCGAAGAGGTGAGTGTCCCCTGTGGCGGGCGCGCGTCCCCCTCGCTGCCGCCCCGAGCAACTTCCCCCTCCCCGGTCCTCGATGCAGCATCACCGTGCCCAAACCACTGCTGCCCCACTCCGTTCTCTTTGTACATAAATTGGTTCAAGTCCTGGCCATGCCTGCTGCGTATTCCCAGGAGGACTGACAGCCAAAATATTGTGGGAGCAACTGCAGTTCCTCAGCCTTGGCATGCGCCCAGTGCAGCCCGCTCCTAAATGCAGTGGAAAATCATCGTGACCCAGTGAAGCTCCCCAGAAACGTCCCCGTCTTTTGGGAAGAGCGTGGTACAAATCCCGTGTTGCACTGACGCGGGGTCCTGTTTGCAAAGAGCCCCTGGCAGCGTGAGCTCCTTTAGTGAATGCATCGCTTGAAACCAAGTTCTCGCCATCTGTTCAACCCCTTCATTCCAGCGCGGGAAGAATCTATTTTGCAATTATGTCCATTAAAAGAAAGGGTTTTGTAGTTTAATTGCGTGTATGCAATTGTGATACAATGCCACAGCCATTTTCAGATTAGGGTTTAAAAATCTCGTCACTTCCATGCTAAATGAGACAAGGGATGTGGAGTTCAAGGTGCAAGAGTGGGAATGATTGTGTTGTGTGGGCAACGTGCGCCGAGCCGTCCAACAAATGGATGAGCTCGGCTGCCGCATGGCGGAGCGCTCGCTGTGTCGCTTTGCCGTTTGTTATTTAAGTTTCACACATCCACATTTCAAGTTGCTCACATCTTGCTGCCCACTCACTCCTCCCACCCCCTCTCGCATGCTGACTTCTTTCTCTTTTTTTTTTTTTTTTTCCCCCTCCCTTTTTATTTTTTTCCGTACCAGCTCATCGGGGCTTTGGAGCAGGATGAACAGGCACGTAGGCAGCGTCTGGCATACAAAGTAGAGCAACTCATTGGTGCCATGTCTATCGAGAGCTGAGGAAAGGTCGCGGTGCTCGCGGACGGCAAAGGGCAGAGGATCGCACGGACTCTCGGGAATGAAGAGGGAGAACGAGCAAGGAAGGCACTGCACACCTAGAAATACCAAGGCTCTTCTGGAGGGAGCAGAGACTGGCCCAAGGACTGACTGTGTTCAAAATCATACAGGATCCGGTTTGAAAAGGCAGGAAGAGAAAAAGACAAAGCATCTCGATCCAAGTCAAATGAAGATGGAGCATTTTTTCCAGCATACATGGAAAGAAGGAACCTGGAAAGTCTGGATGTCTCCATGACTGCTGCTTTGCATGAAAATTCTTTGATGTATATTAGAAAATAAAACTTTATTTAAAGGGTTTTTTTTTAAAAAAAAAAACAGAAAGAAAAAGGGAAAAAAAAAAGAAATAGAGCAAAAACCACAGAGATAATCCTGCCAACAAGGTTCAGCTCTGAATCCTGTCCTCGAGAGGCTCCCGGGGACACGGCTCAAGCGCTCTGCAAACAGACTCAACGCCAATTGGAAAGTCTGAAGAACCGAAATGTTCTTCTTTTTGGGATCTTACAAAAATATGAGCACAAATTTGCACCACACCTTTTTACACAAGGAAAATAGCAGTTTAGCCAGAAAATAGTGCAGTGGCTGAGTAACTTATAGGCACTAGAAGGACCTTTACCTGAATGGCAAAACCATCGGATCATCCAACCTGTCTTGAAATCCAGCTTTATCTCTGTATTTATATAGTGTCAATATATCTATTTTTTTTAAATCCCATTTACTGTCGAATGAGGAAAGACCTGATTTTAAATGCTTTCCCCTTGTCCGCCCCCGTCACGCCTCGCCGGCCCCGCCGCGGTGATGCGGCAGCACACGAGCGGTGCCGCGGCCATGCCGAGCGGCGGCCGGCGCGTTGCTGGTTTCTGCGGGTGCAGGTTGGGCAGGAGCGGCCGGCTGCCCTCTTCCCACTGGGATGAAGCCCCCTTGGGTGCGTTTTGGTGGTGGCTCCTGGCGGCCACCTCTGGTTTCTTGCAGTAAAACCCAACAAATCCCAATGTTTACAGCGAGTGATACTTGAAGAGACCCGCCGTGGCGAGATGAGGTATTTATTGCTTTTCTGTTTGACTTGCAGAGTTGATCAGCACGGGCTCCCTTTGGGTTTCTCTGCCAGCATTCGCGGTGCCGCCCGGGGTCAGGACTTGTGTTTCCACTGGGAGGGAGAAGGAAATCTTTGCTCCAGGCGAGGGGGAACCTCAACCAGCCCTTCCCGGGCCAGCTAGCACTGCTGTCTTGTCTCTGTCTCGGCGTCTCGTTGTGATGTCCGGTTCCTCGCTGGCCCCGACGGCGCGTGTTCTTGCGGCCAGTGGCAGGCACATGTTTGTGAGTGTTATTTCTTTCCAAGACACCAAAGCTTATGTGTGTCCCTTTGTAGAGTGCCAGGAGGGGAAGGAACGCTGTAAATATTTCTCTCTGTAATAAATATTGATATTTGTGCTGGCTGCAGTGAGGAGGACAGGCTGGTTAGGTCTAATGGAAATAGAAGTGTTGACTGCAGGAGCTTGGCAGTGGAGTAGCTCCCAGTGCCTGTCTGGGCCATGCTGTGCCGGACTGGGACATTAGTTTGCAGCTGAGTGTGTGTCGAAGGAAAATCCATTTTCATATCCGTCCCTTTCCTCCAGCGTTCCTGCTCAGAGGAGCCCGGGAAGGTCCCCGCAGGCTCGCCGTGCGCCAAGAGCGCTGCCGGCTCTGGGTCTGGAGACGCAGCTCCAACAGGAGCTGGCAACAGGGCGGGGAGAAGCATGAAGAGAAATACTCAGGAAACTTGTTGGTTTAATTACCGTTCAGTAAAAGCCATGCCAAGTCCACTTTCTTTTGGTAATCCACTTTTGTGAGTTTCTCTGGGCCCTGTTAATACTCTGGAAGAAAATGCTAATGATCAACCTTGTGCAATAAGTTCCTGACATTTACAACAGCCTGAGCTTTGTACCTGGAGGGCTCGGATTTAGCCAGGCACGGCGAGAGCTGGCAGAGACAGAGAGACCGAGAAGCAGAGAGGGTTTCGTACTGCCCGGTATCGGGAGAATTCCCTTCTAGGGATCCTTCTCCTGCGCAGTGAGTCTAATTTTAAAGGCAGAAATGGTGTAAACATCCAGGTTGCCCTATGAAATCTGGTGAACGCGCCATGGTTGCAGCAGCCGCCAGCCCGCCCGACTCTTTGCTGGGGCGTTTCAGGGATGGCAGAGTGTCAGGGTTTGAAATCCTCCAGGTCTCGTTTTGTACTGGTTCCTGTTAGTGCTGTTCATGGCGATCGGGCATGCAGCTTACGTGGGTGACTTCCAGATCTGTGGTCGTTGTTTTGGGTATTCGTATCCAGATCGTTCACCAAATCCTTACGGTACTCTGAAACTCAATGCAAGCACTCCAGATGGTTTCAAAACACGTCTATATGTTAGTCTGTGTAGTGATTTCTGCAGGATTCACAAGATAGGAGTAGTGCCCGAAGCAAAGACCTGGCTTTTCATCGCCTGGGTGCTGGTGAATGTGTGCTTGCCCTACAGCCCGAGTCAGGCCCTCATCATCATCATTTCTTCACATCTCTTTGAGAGACTTTAGCACAGCTGATTTAAGCCTACTTTCCTCCTGCTCTCTACCTTCTGGCCAGGAGCACCCTGTAAGCAAATATTTTGTCATTCCCCCTTCCCCAGTATTTCCTCAGCAAAGGCGGAGGTCCCTGACCATCCCCTGGGTTCTCTGGCAAGGGGTTTTGGGCAGCGCCGAGGGCAGGTGCTGCAGGCACCCAGAGGTGATGCCGGCGATGCCGGTTACTGGTCTCTATTCCACATGCATTTTGGCTACCTGTCCCCCCACGGGCAGGCACCAGGAGAGGTGGCACACGGGAGATGCTCCGTGTGCAGCGCGGTGGGCTGCCAGCCCCACTCGGCTGGTTTGCCCCTTCACAACCTCTCCCCCTCCGCTGGCAGGAGCCTGGGAAAGGGCCCGTAAACTGGGATTATCCTCAAAGGTTAAAGGTGAGAGGGGGAAAAAGAAAAATAATTGCAAAGCCCAGAGGGATGGGTTTGTGAGCAAGGATTAAAAGAACCCAGCGTGTCCAAGCTGAGTCACCACGGGGTCTGTATTCCATGAATACACCAGAGCACTAAGGAGAGAAGTGGACAACGGAGTTTATTTTCTGTGCTGTGGGAGGAACTTGAGGAGAGGAGGAAAGAGAAAGCAGCAGGAGCACTTTGCAAGCCAGTAAGCTATTACACTTTTGACTGACTTCCGAGAGAAGCAGCAGAAGCATCTCTTCTTCCATCATCTGAGAGGCCGTCAGGAGGATGGCGCAGGGAACAGCACGGTGCCGGCTGGAAGGGGTGGCCTGCAGATAATCTGCCAAGTGTCTGCTCGTGGTGCTTGACATGAATTATGGATCTTTACAGGCAATTATATGGAATGAAGCAACATATACCCTTGGGGCAAAGCGCTTGTAATCTGCATCCGGCTTTCCAGTTACTCCTTCGGGAAGAGGAAGAAGCCTCAGATCTCAAAAGGGCATTTTCTTCGCACTCGCAGCAAACTGGACTGGAGGTTTGGTCGGGAGGGGGCAGTGACTTTGCCTTAGATGAAACGATTTTGCATCCCTCTCATTGCCTCCTTCCTCCTGCAAGGCCGGTTGGTGTTTTGATTCTCCAGCTTGCTTCGTTTCAGGTATTTCGACATCAAAGTGGGAGACGTCATTTTCCGGAATCTCTCTGCGTGGTGTCACTGCTTAAATAATTCCATTTAATCTTCTGCTCATGAGCTATCAAAGCACCCACTCCGAGGGGGAGCGAGGTGCTAATCAAACGCTTCTCCACCTTGAAAGCCTTTATTTAAAAAACCCATGTACTAGAGTCTGACTTAGAGGCAAGCTTGTCTCCACATAAGCCCCGCTGTGGAGCACGGCAACGCTGCAGCCCACCAAAGTACAGAGGGTGTGGACGTCAAGCGGTCCACACTTTGCCATAAAGGACAAATTTCTGTTTCAAGGGAGGCAGGAGAGATCAGCACGGCCAAAGTGCTGGAGTCCCTATGGGATCCAGTATGGACCAGTCCGCAGCTGCGTGAAGACCCACCGTGGGAACCAGCGCTGAGAAACAAAACCACTCCGCAGCCTGGTTCGATGAAGGATGCTGGACCGTGGCCATGCGGGACAGCGATGCCTTCCCGCAGGGTCTCGGTGCTGTGGCACAGTCGGGGTCACAAGTGCAGCCACTCGACGTGGTGGCAACAGAGACCTTCATCACAGCAGTGCCTTCAACACACTGTCTTAAAATCCTAACGGCCCATCCCCACGTAAGTTCTCTCTCCTACCTTCAACTGGACTTCACCAAAAATGTCATAATGTAGGAAACAATTTGGGTGGGCACGTGGAGGACAAAAGCAAGAGGACGTAGAGCTCTGGGGTGCATTCCTGTATGCTGCTGACTCCGAGCGCCTCGCTGCGAGTCGTTTAATTCCACATGGAAAGGCTCAGAGCACTTCCCTCCTCTGGTAGGCACAGCCTACAAACAAGGTCTTATTTCCAGAAGTTCTGAGCAGCCAGGATGAGAAGCATGGACCTGCCCGCTGCCCTCGCCCTGTCCCCAGGGCAGCAGGTTGGCAAAGGGCAGAGCGGCTCCCGGCATGGTCCCTGTGATGCTCCTGTCCAAGCCCGTGCCTCAAGCCCGGTCCCCAGCAGCAGCCCAGCCACATCCGTGCCCGTCGCTGGCTCTTCTTCATCCATGCAGTGCTGTCAGAGCTGGGCTGTCACCGGGACGCGGCTCACCAAACTAAATTAAATTAAAATAGACTGACTTGAATAAGCTGGGACATCAGGGAAAGCTCACGAGTGACTGTACCCTGGAGAGAAGAAAAAATGTTCAGAGAAGGATAAATAACTGACATCAAAGATGCATTAAAATGCCAGAAAGCTTCAGCCATCCTGTCTCAGAATTGCGTTTGTACCACAAACCACAAGCCAATAAGGCAGGGAGCTGCGACGCTGTATATGGTTCGTACGGGGTAGCGCTGGGTGAGCAGTCCCGTCCGTTCAGTGAATGTGTCTTCGGTGCAGACTCCCGCGTCGCCCCAGCCTTCGCCCGAGGTCACCGAGACCGGTGGGTCAGAAGGCTGAAGGCAAAGCGCTGGTGACAGCGACGAGGCCACCCAGCACCCATGTGGAGAGGATGTGGTTTTTTTGTTTTTTTTTTAATTAGACATTGAGTGGGGAGATAATGAGAGTAAATGATGCCAGCGTGCACTGTGAAGGGGGTGCCGTTCAGGATCCGCTGAGCCGAGCAACCCTGAATGGGCGGATTAAATGTAGGTGGGTCGGATCAGTTATGAAGAGGAAGAGCCTGGCAGTCTTCAAACTGATTTTTGCCGCCTGGAAGGCTTTGTGCAAAGCCTCCGTTCACCATGAAATAATCCCCAGCTTGGGCGGTCGTCCCGTGCTGGGCAAGGCAGGGCGCAGAGCTGGCATCCCGGCTGCGCGTGGTACCTGTTGCCTTCCCAGCGGAAAGCTCTGGTTCCCCATCCGTGCCCTGCGGCCTGGGGTGCTTTGCTAGGTGCTGGGGGGTGGGAGATGGGGAGGCGAGGGCAGCGGGGCAGCACGGGACGGCAGGGACCCCCTGCTCCCGTGCTGGAAAAGCAGCTCCTCGTCTCGCCCGGGCGCCTGCACCGATGTGGCTGCAGTTGCACCGGGAGCAGCTCGAAGGCAGCGGCTGAAGGTGTTTGGGCCATGGCGTGAGCACGGCGATGTCTGTGTGCTTGTCCTTTCAGATCCCCTTTCCCCGTGTTACCCATTCCTCTCCTTTCTTTGTAAAAGTGGAATATAACGCTGAAACATCAGACGTTCCTGCAGCGCGTGTGAACGTGCTCAGAGGACCTGCAGGGTCCATCTGGTTGCACGGACAATATCCCAAACTCTCTGGGCCTCCTGAGGCTGCCGGATCAAATAGGAGATCTCCTGTATGGCCTTTCCTTGGAGATCTTTAATACCTCTGTTTGAATAAGCTTGGAAGTTTATGCAACAGCTTCTCCATCAGATGTTTCCATCTCACAGACCGGGCGGCAGAAAGGCGTGCCTGGAGGAGGAGCCGAGGGAAGGCAGACGAGCCGATGAGCTGATTTTGCCACAATATTTCACAGCTTTGGAAATTACTGCAGTGAAATGTCCTCCTCTTATTGAGGAGCGTTTGGGTGTTCATGGCACCTTGGGCCGTTCCAAGAAGCGGTGGGAAACAGCAGGGGGGAGGGAATGTACAGGTACTAAAACTTCGGGAGTCCCCAAAAACGTCACAGAATGTAGAGGTATCAGCCATGGACCAGATTCTGGTTTCTTCTGCCCCCGCTCCTTAAAATAAACACATGCCAGTTTTAGGGGATTTGTGTCTTGGCAGGAATAACGAATGATTTGTATCCGTACCCGTTCCGCCGTGTCGTTCTCTGGCTCCTCCCCTCCTTGTTATACTTGACACACTGGAGTTCTGTATTATATATTTTTTTTTAAGATGATTGTCTGGTTTTTTGTTGTTTTTACAAGTGTTGTGGAAAAAATGTAAGAAAGTTTAAGTATTTAAAAATGTCCCAAGGAAAAAGGGGGTTTTGTTATTATTCTAATATATTATTGTGTACCTAGTGTAAATATGAAACACTCCTATTTTGCAAGCCAAGGACTCACTTTGTACTGTTGTTATATATAAATAAAGTTTACTGGTTAAAAAAGCCCTCCTGAGTGGGTCCTTATTTTCTACTTCATGGTGTGTGGCATTTATTGTGTAAGCTGAGTACACTGGTGAGAAATCCTTACTGACTGAGTTACACCAGCGAGAGATGGATAAGTGGAAATCTGGAAATAACCCCTGCCCTGCGAAGCCGCGGGTGCAGCTGGGCTGGATGGGGGTCTGGCATTGCCCCCGGCCTCCAGCCTTTGAAAAGCAGCTTCCACCTTGGCAGCACAGACAACTTTTCCAGCAGTAAGTGAAAAACAAAGTGCGGTGGATGCAGGGATGCTCTGAGGGACCAAGCGATGCTGCTTCATGGAGCAGGGCAGGCGAGGCTGCTCCTGTCCTCGCTGGCCTCTGGAGAGCCGTTGGGGCAGAGTTTTAGCATCGCTGCTAATTGGCCTCGAGCTCACAAATGTCCCGGGACATGTGCTAGGTCATTGCCTCAGAAGAAGGGGCGGCGGGGCTGAGGTGTGTTCCCGAGGAGCACCGGTCCTCACAGCGAAGAGAGGGCACGCGGGCTGCGGGGAGCACTGGGCACCTCTGCTCCGGCTGGGGAAGGAGCAGGCAAACGCTCGTTACAAATAAAAGGCCTGGATGTTTTCCCCTCCTTGAAATTATCAGTACTTAAGGTAAAATGCATTTGCTTCTATTTCATAAATTCGAGCTAACGTTCGAGCAAACGCTGAGTGGTAGGAATCAGCAAGTGACTTCTTCAGCAGCTGCCTGTCAACTTTAATGGCCAATATGGTTGCAATTACAGCAATGAACTTTCTCTAACAGCCCAAAATTACTCTGGATGATGATAAGTGACAGAAGAATGGAGACCCTTAAGGAAGCATTAAAAAAGAAGCATGAGGAACTGAAACAAGAGGTCTTACTGCTTTTTCAGAAGGATCTTGGGTTTTTTTCCTGTATAAATTAGGTACTAAAAGGATAAATCTAACCCAGAAGGGGAAGGCACGGCGCTCTGCGGATCACAGCAGGGAGTGCAGGGCTGCCCCGAGATGTAGTTTTTACACAGACGTCTGGCACCGCGGCCGTGTGTTTTAGCGCAGTGCTAACAGGGCGAGGGGGAGCTGCTCCTGTTTGAAGCGAATGCAAATATATCATGTCAGCGCGGCAGCCTGCTCCTCAGGCGGGTCATTTCATCTTATTTTCCTCAAATTGAGAGCAAAGCTCGACACGAGCCTTGGGAAGGCAGCAGGGCTGCATCCCGCCGTAGATGCTAAACTCCACAGATAATCCCATGGGTTTTCCCAGCTCTGATGCTGGCGGTCCTGTAACCGGTCCAGTGCTGAATTGGGGTTCATCAAACCCAAATTAAGTTAATTTTTACACGATTTGTGAAGTTAGGGAATAAAAGAGGAGATGACTGTTTTTCACTTGTGCCTTGGGTTAGTCTAAATTTATACCAAGAATAAAGTATGACCTGAACTGGGTTTCCCAGAGCTTTCCTAAAGGCTGGAGGAGCGGGGCGTGGTGTTTTACAGGGGACCTGCTGAGATGCTGACGGCTGCGCTGAATTCCTCGTGGCCGCTGCGTTGCAGTGGAGTCGCTGGAGGCAGGTGGCAGGAGGAAGCTGGCAGGAACCATTTCCACTCCACGTGCGACCTTTGAGAGGTTATTGACTGCCTCATCTCAGCAAAGGCAAAAGAAATTTCAACATGAATCGACAGCATTGACCGTGGGGTCATTTGTATTCATCTGCACCTTGTTAATATATGTAATACAATAAGTATACTCAATTAAAAATTACATTTTATCTGGCATGCACTTCACAGGGCTTTATCAGCACTGACAAGGTCAAGTGATGCTTAATAAAGTGTATCTAAGATGCAGATGGCGTGGAGCCCTCTGTCATTTTCCGTGTCCGCTGCGGAAGAGCGAATACCCACAGCAACGGGCTTTGGAAGGCATCGCCAGAGCAGCAGGTCTGGACCTTGCTTTGGTCAGGCTGTGGGGCTGAGCCAACGTTCCTCCAAAAGGCTGCACTTACAGCATCGAGCTGGGCTCCCGCGGCTCTGCGGACCACCTGGGGCAGTTTTTCTCTCTGAAACAGCAGCAAAACCGCTTTGAGTTTATCCTCCGTTCTCCCATTTTAGCTGTGTCTGCGCTCGCCCCCCTGGGCCGGCTTTTCCTTCACCTTCTGAATACACGGGGTTGTCCCGTCGCGTACTGATCACCATCGCTCTGTACATAGCGGGAAGGAGTTTGGACATCCTGGTGCTGGCATTTCAAGCCTGGTTACCAGGGCGAGCTAGCGGAGGTGACACTTTCCATTATCAAATACAATCGTGGCATTAATATCGACCTGTTTAAATTCCAGCATCTTTTCTCCTCTGTGGAGGCTTAGCTAGAGGGTGGCATATAATTGTCTGTAATCAGACAGTTATTTTTAACTGGCAATAATAACCACAAAAATCTATTGCTTTTTATTCCAACAAGCATGGCCTTGGTCTATTTAAGTGGCTAACTCTCATTTGTAATGGAAATTCAGCTTAGCGTTGACTGGACATTGCTTAAAAGGCAGCACATCACTAATAACCATGCTAAAGCCTCCTCCCTAATCCAGAATCGTTTCATGGGACACTCGGGACACTCACTGTGCCGCTATGGCAGCACATTGCCCCGCGTGCTGGGTCAATCCGGAGCCTGCAATGTGCTGACGTTGCTGTGGGGGCTCCTGGCATCACTGGGATGAGGAGCAGCTAATTAACTTCGAGATCTTCCAGAAGAGAAATCTTGTGTCTGCTCCAGTGTATAGAAATGTTTGTGCAGACAAGTGTGTATAAATAACGTGAAAGTATCAGAACACAATCTGAAATAGATGCACAGCACAATACATGAATGTGTCTGTATCTATTTATATCAAGAGTATACCCCAGGGTTCGTGTTAAACTTAAAATTACAAATATCGATGCCAAAACCAAAGGATTTGTTTTTCATTCAAAATAATCCTTATGAAAACGGAAACTACTCAGGCTTTATTGTCGCTTCATAATTAACTCCAGTGAAGGGATCTAATTACAAATGTTCAATGCTGCCCTGTGGCAAAACGTCTAAGACAAGGGAAGGAGCATGGCCAGGCTTAAATAACTCAGGTAGAAATGAACTCCATGGTAATGTCTGATAACTAAGCGTGTCTCTGTCAGCTTGTCTGGGTGTTAATGAATTGGGCTGTTCTCTTCACATGTGGTTACTGGAGTTTTATGACGGCCATTTCACCCTTATTGCTCCTGGAAATAGGCTGCTCTGTGGCCTGAGCACCAGAAATAATGTTTGGAGGTTTATAAATAGATCCCATTCTTTCCCTAGTAATATTCTACTTATTTTTTTATCACCCAGACAAGGCTTGGAGCTCCGTAACTGGGTCCAAATGGGGCTGTGCATGGATCCTTCCTCCAGCATCTCTGTTTCGGAGCAGGCTGGGGAGGGAGTGGGGGGCTCTGGGCGGTATGAAATACAAAACATGGGGTTTCTGCTTTGTAGGCTGTTTAAACAAAAGCAGCAGTGCTCACCATCATTTGAAAGTTATCCTTTCCGTGGCGGCTTTGCTTTGCTCAGCCCTCACCAGGAGCCATGGGGCTGTGCCGTGCGGGCGCAGCCCCTCCGTGCCCCGGTGCACAGAGCCACGTCCCCAGTAGCACCAGCCCCTCAGGGAGGGGAAAAAGGGACTCAGGGGCCGCAGAGTCCCTCCAGCTCCCCCGACTCCCCAACACCTTCAAAGGGCCACCGACAACCAGCTACTGGCTAAAGCAAAGAGCCCAGCCCTGGTACCTCCATGGACACAAAAGCTGGGGATGCCACATCCTCCTGGAGTTTCCGAGCAATAAACAGCCTCCGGTCACTCCTGTGGCGGGGAGAATTACTCTCCCCTGTGGTTCGCTCCCAGCCTTGCTGCTGCTTGGCCATGTGAGCAGCCTGCCTGCCTCCTTCCCTTCTGAAAAACAGAATGGAGCTGCTTCCCAGCCCTTACGCGGGTGCTGGGAGATTTAATTCTGTTTGGAGAGCCTCGGATGAAAGGCACTGCAGAAGCAGCGGGGAGCGAGGCGCTCATTAGCCGAGTGCCCGCCGGGTGCCGGGGCTGGCTCTGGGCACACGCACCCTTCGTGCGGCGGTGGGTGGCCAGGGATGCCGGGCTTGGCTGTGCGCAGCCGGCACCATGCGGTGCTGGCGTTGTCGTGCTGCTCCAGCCGCTGCCACCTGCCCGGAGAGGAGAAAGCATTTTCTCTTTTGTTAGCGCTCAATCAGGCCGAGGAGAGGATATTAACGCTTAAAAGTTGGGGTTTTTTTTTCCGTGTTCAGCGTTCACAAAGGGAAACGTTGGGATGATCTCGAGGGGGAGAGTTGCTCTCGCACACATTTTTAAGCGTTCTTTTGACGTTCATTTGATTTTGGCAGCAGGAATCTGCAATCTCTCTGAGCTCGCCACAAAGGCATTGCCTCAGGCTGTACAGGAGTTTATAGACTAGGTCATGGGCCTCGTGCCTATTGTATATCTGCTCAAATGGCCTTTGACAAGCAGGGGTCAGAGTGCCAGCACCCTGCCCGGGAGGGAAGTGGCATCGGCGGGGGGATTAGCAGGTTGGTAATGGACATGGGTTGAGTAATAATCTGTGGAGTGATGAATATGGATATGATTTTTGGATTAATAAGGATGCAGCAGAGCTGCCTGCTCAGGAAAGATGTTTGCACTCACCGGTTTGGATGCAGTGACTGTTACCTTAATACTGTGATTAAATCCACTTTTAAGACACCTCATTAAATTAGAGTGTACGAGTGAGTTCTTATAACCCACAGCAAGAGATACATTCAGGCCTGGTGGGTGAAGAATGCAAGAAAATCCCTGGAGAGCCTCTGGGAACATGCCGTACAGCCGCCGTGGGCCAGCCCCGCCTGCCCCATAGCCCTGCACCCCGGCACTGCTCGCGGGGTTTCGCTGCCGCCTCCTTCACCTCGCTCCTTGGAGCTGCCGCCCTCCGCACGGCTCCTGGCTGGGGTCACGCAGCCACCAGCCACTTCTCTGCCGCTGCGTTACCCTCTGCGAGCTCGGCTCAGCTTTGTCTTGAGCAAAAGCATCCACTGTGGGGCTCCAGAGGTGCTCTGAGGTGCACTGAGTTTTCCCACCTCTGCTGAGCCCTGAAAGCACCAGTGTCCTCACTTCAAAGCGGGTTAAACGCACAGATGGATCCCTGACCTGTCTGCAAAGCACTGACCTAGAAGGGAAGGAGGCTTTCAGCTGCCTTACTACCCTGCAGCTCAGAGCTCCAGACCACGGCCCCTCAATTGCCTTTCACTGCCCTCAGGATGAGCGTGGCCTTTGGCAGCCAGGCTCTGAGAACCAAGGGGCTGCAAATCCTTCCCTGCGCTTGCTCCAGCACCGCTCCCACCCTGTGAGGAGCAGCGAGGACCCACAGGTCTGCCCAAAGCCAGGGCCACCCCTGCACACGCGTGTGCCCACACACGCACTCCCTCTGCGTGTTTGTAGAACAATCTTTTTAATTTTCTGGTTGGCTTGGCAGATCACAGCTGCTCCTTCCCCAGAGCTCCTGAGCACATTTGCGCAGGTTCCCATTTACACACAGGATGGCGTTTCATCTCCTCCACGCCGCACGTTTCACCAACGAGCCGTCTGAAACATTGCAGGGGCTGGGACGGGGAGCGGGGTGTGGGATACCGAGGTGAGACAGCCGCCGTCCCGTGGCATGGGTAACAGGAGTTTTCACAGAGCCCAGGTTTGGTGGGGCTGCTCCATGGTGGAGGATCAGGCAAGGGTTTGCTCTTCACTTATTTTTGCTTTAACTCAGTGCTTTGCATATACTGAGACCCAGCCAAAGTGCTTGAGTATTAATTGCTGCTGGGCAAGGCTCGTTAAAGCACAGCTTTGGGGTGCGAGGGGCAGGACGAGAGGCCCAGAACGGGAACTTGGCTCCTCCAGCATCCGTTATCACAATGACAACCCCAAAACCGCTGCAACAGCCACCAAATGCGCACAAAGGAGCTTTGTTAAAACAAATGCTCTTCCCAGCGCCTCCCACTTGGGGAAATCGGGAATTTCTCAGCTAACGCCCTGCAGCTGGGGCCATCCCGGGTAATTACGGGGATAATTTATGCAACGCAGTTGATGATGGTGGAGTTTGCTGGCTGCTGCTCCTGGGCTCCTCTGCCTCGGCTCCGCTGCTCCCCGCCTCCCCATCGCCCCACGGGTGTCTGAGGGGGGCGTTCCACGCGGCAGCCGGCTCCCACCCCAGGCAAGGAGCAGAAACACAGCGTGCGGGGAAGGGATGCTGGGGATGTTGGCGGTCGCGCTGCCATCTAGTGGCTTTTCCAGCCTTTTTTTTTTTTTTTTTCTTTTCTTTTTTTTTTTTTTTTTCCCTTATTTCCTCCGGGATGCGCAGCCCGGGCGCAGTTCCCTCCGCCCTGCAGGTCTCCTCCGCGCTGGGGTGGGCGTGAAGCGCTGGCCGGGCTTCGGAGGGACGAGAGGGACATAAGGCGACAGCAGACTGCGCAGGATTAGCAGTAGGTGGGGAGAAATCGGGCCGTTATTTGTAAAGCACTTCTCTGTCTCTCCTCTGGTTCTGTTTTTCACTGGTTTTTCCTTGGGCGCGTTGCTGACCCCTGCCCACAGACGGTGAAGCGCATCCATCCTCTCCGGTTAAGATGTTGATGATGAACTCAGGAAAGAGGTGTAGCCTGACCTCAGGTCTGAGGTGTCCTGTCTCTGCAAGGCAGTTGTGATCTGGTAGGCTGAGCTGTAGCTGTGTAGCAGGGCAAATGGTAAAACACAACAAAAGTCCCCAATCTATAAGTTTTGGCAAGAGGGTCTTGGGGGCCAGCCTGCGCACGCGTGAGCACGGGGACTGTTCAGCTCATCCCCACCATGGCAATGGCTGCTTTTCCCTGGTGAGCAATGGGAGCCTCAGGACCGAGTTCGGAACAGCCTGAATTCCCATAAGGGATTGTGCCATATAAACGTAGGAGAATCTTCATTCCAGCCTGGCTCTGCAGTGGTGTTAGCGGAGGCTCTGGAAGGCACAGACATCAGAGTGAACGTGACCCTCTTCGAGACAGCTGGTGATGCAAAGGTCAAAAAAGTGATTGATGAGGAGAAAAGTACATGCTAATATTTCTCCAAGAGGAAAAAGAATTACATCTAATGGGTGTAATATTCCAAAAGAGCTAGCACGTATGGTGAGTGATGCCAGCATTTTAAAGGCACTTAAGCCTTAAATTTCCCCGTGGTAAAAGGCATGTCGCTCTTACACAGTGCATCACATGATGTGCTTTATGGGCGAAGTGTCGCGCAAACATACCCAAAGGAGAGCAGAAATGCCAGCGGTGCCACGGGAGCAGCAGCGGTGGCAACTGGCTCCCCGCTCAGGGCTTGTGGCTCTCTCCCATGGAAGCCTCTCTGCCCCTTGGGTCACGGCCATTGCGGTAGGTTCCTCCTGAAAGGTCTGGGCAGAAGGATTGTGCCTGCTGCAGGTTTTTTGTTGTCCATTTTCCTACAATCAGGAAAAAAATCCCCAAATTCCCCTTTCTGCTCTGCCTTAGGCAGTTAGCAGCTGGTTTTGATCATTATCAACAGCATCACACCCTCTGCGTGGACACGTCCAAGGGTGGGACCCTTGTAAATCCTGAGCTCGCCTTTTGTCCAAGCTCAACACTTTTATCTCAAAGCTCTGCATTGCAAAATGAGGAACAGGGGCTGCTACAAATTGGGTGCCTTAGGCAGAGAAAGGAACAGGCTGCAGGGCTTGAGGATGCAGCAACACAGTGGAGCAGCAAGTGCCTGCCCTGGTAGATTGGAGCTCTGTGCCAGAGCAGGTTCCAGCAGCAGAGATGGAGCATCAGAAACCCTCCTGACTTGCTGGGCTCTAAACTGGGTGCACAAAAAAAAAAAAGCAGAGTGGTAATCAAAGTGATAAACATTACGCTGTTACTGAAGTATCAGCAGAAGGAGGAGGCAGGCAGAGATTTGCTGCAGTTCATTTAATGGGATTTTCTTATGTTATATTGGAACCTATTATTATTATTATTATTATTATTTTCCCCAGTAGCTACTATTGGGGGAAAACTAAGACTGTGAGGACAATATGGACCTGGCTTGGGATGGAGTTTGAGCCACCAGTTGGTTTAGAGACAACATTTTCTATTCCTGATTGCTTTGTCACCTGGAGAAGTTTCTGAAGCAGCGTAATCCTTGCACAATTATTCTAGCCTGAAGAAGTGCCATTTTTTTTAAATCTCCCTCTTCTATTGTTTCTTACTGGTTTTGATATATGGTATTTCCATATATTCCATACATACACATTTGATTTTCCATGTACAAAGTTCTGTCTGCCTTCAGGAAAAGGATATGGAATTTTTGTCATTAATCTGGTAGCATATTGAATGATGGAGCTATTTCTGAAAGCTTTCTTCATATATATGAAATGATTATTTGACAGAACAGCATTCAATATTGTCAGAATAATTATTATGCTCATCTAATACATCACTTTAAGCTGTTATCACAGGTTCTTTGAAATGCTGGATAATTACATAAATAATTATGAAACATTCCATCCATGCATCTCAGTGCAAAGTATTGCTGCTGATCTTTTACCGACACAGAACTAGGAATAGTGTTTGTGAAAGGAAGGGGGAATCCGTGGCACGTGCTGCATGGGTCGTTTCCCTTACACACACACCTGAATACCAGGCAATTTGTGCATCAGATGAAGAAATAAACTGTCACCACCTCTCTTGCTTCCCTTCGCTCTCCTTTTGGTTTCTCCCTTGCTGTTGCCTGGGTCCGCAGACGGGAGCTGGCCGAGGCTCCCTCACCTGCAGGTTGCTGAAAATTTATTTTTCGCTGCGGAGGTCCCTGGGCATCGATAATCTGGTTGATCCGGTACTTTTCTCTGGAGCTGGCGATTAGGATGGTGATTCAGAGCAGCACGCCAAAACCCTGACTGCAAGGTAGGCGTCTCCAGTGTGGAGCGGGCAGCCCGGGTGGCAGGAACCCAACGGGGCTGCGTTGGGCAGCTGGGTCCTGAACGCTGGCTGTGAGCTCCGGCCGTCGGCCAGCTCCTCCGATGGCACAGCGCATCCCTACCACCACCCTGTCACCCGGTTATTCCCATCACTCCTGTTAAAAGGAGTTTGTTTAACCCAGAACGGTGTTGTGTCTGGCGAGTGCCAAGGGGAGGTGCCGCTTTCTGTGCGCAGGGGTTTTGGGACCAACAGAGCCGCACTTGGCCCTTCCCTCTCCTGCGCCGCGGGTGTCAACAGGGCCTGGGAACGCAGCAGCTTATTGCTCTTTATTCTTCTGGAGGTTTATTAGCACATTATCAATTAGCACATGTGGCCAAGGGGAGGTTCGTTACCACTTTCCTTTGCCATTTCCAAACTTGTCAGCGCTGTCTTCTGTTTGTGCTGGCATCTATGGAATGGATTTTCCTTCTTTTTAAGAAACAAACCGGAAACGTGTATGGATATTGGTGGGAGCGTTCAGCAAGCCCGAGGAGATAGGTCGTCTTCATTTGGGAGTGCCGGGGGAAGGATGCACTCGTGCCACCGCTGCCGTGTTGCTGGCCCGAGCAGGGGGTGGACAGGAGAGCTGCTGAGCACTGGAGCCCAGAACGCCTCAAGTTGGGAATCCTGGCAGATTTTGTGAGAATGTATCAATGCTTTGAATCAGGGGGTCCTTAAAGACTTGGCTGGGGAGCATTTGAGTGAAGCTGTAGGTTTTGACTGAAATTTTCATTTCCTTTGTTTAAACTTCTCTGCGGTGAGGGGAGGTGGGAGCACCCCCCCCCCCCCCCCCCC